>KV016463.1:248237-276489 GCA_001598015.1 Dorcoceras hygrometricum
TTGGTACCTTGCTGGCGTCTAGGCGCCTGGCTCCGACCAATTTAACGAGAAAATCGGCACTTCAACGGTAGGCGGTCGTCGTTCTCCTAATCCGGTCCACGACTGAAATCACGATCCCTTCGTCAGTCTGCACTAGAAAACGTGACGAATGTTTCACGGACAGAATCTCCTTTTCGAGATAGTCGGAACAAGTCCGACGACGACGACAGGCGGCGGTGCACGGCGGCGGCCGAGAGGAGTAGAGAGGGAGGGAGGCGGCTTGCTCTAGGGTTTTGTGTAGTTATGTTGTGTGTAATGCAACCCTAGGGCCAATATATATAGAGGATACATGGGCTTGAACAGGTCCAATGGGCTTGGGTCGGGCCCAGGCCCCGGGTGAACATTCGTTTCAAGTCCATCACCGTGGCTCCATCATAATCACGATCGACGATCAGATCGGACTGATCTACACAGTTTACGAAACTGTATTATGATGCGAAAATAATTTTTCGGACCACCTAGTCCAAAATAGCAGTTTGGCCCCTGCAAGTTTCAAGGACAGTCAAACTAGCCCAAACTTTAGGGAAATTGCATTTTGACCCCTATTTAATTTTAGGAAGTCGCACTTCCATCCTTCCTCCTCCTATGCTCAACAAATTGAGCTTAATTTCCATGCGGGAATCGAGAAACCAGTACTTGTGTGACCCTCAATGGTTCAGGGATACAGCTAGCCGTGGGCCCACAACATGTGTGACTCCGAAACCACATTTTCGGACTAGCCCATCGGATCATGGTAAAGCATCTAGCAACATCGCCCCATGATCCTCTAGGTATCACTGATAGTGTCTGCAAGAACCAGTCGGTCATGGTTAGCGTACAGTACGGTCCTTTCAACACAATATCCCGATCAGATCAACGTCCATTGGTAAATCGAGAGTCGCTTAAGATCCAATAACCATGCATACATCTCGGAGATCAAATAGTGACATCGAGTGTGTTACTAGGTAAACCCATTTACCTAAAACACATCTTGTACTCTGGCCAGAGATTTATCACACTATTATCTCCTCAGATAGCATAGGATATCCACGCACAAAGGCGAGCGGTGAATCCTTGACAACGAAGCATCGACTCCTACATGCATCGGGACCTCACCCAATCCCGCCACCTGATGACCCCAGCTGAGTCGGTAAACGGGTCAAAGTGAGGCACCTATCATATAGAGTCTCAATGACGTTTCGAGTAATAAGGGCTAATCTGTACAACCAAGACCTCGGACTTAATCCACTCGACAAATGATAACCACTTGGAAAGTTCGAACGAGGGTAGTTTGATAGATCACCAGGTCACTATCCATCTGCATGCTCAGAACATCACAATGTTCCCTACCAATGAAACGTGGTACTTCACATCGCAGATGCTAGTCTCAAGCTCGGGCGGCCTTATCCTCATTTCGACGGCCCAATCGACTAGGAACGAGTTTAGAATACAAAGTGACTATTAAATGTGTTTCATGATTGTCATCATATCCACTATCACATCTTACAAATAGTCAACAAGAACCCACACGCCACAAGTTGGCTAGTTGGGCACCTACTCTAACAGTTGAAGCATTTTATGCCTTCTTCGTTGTCCCAGTCCGCTCTCCTGAAACAAGAACAAGGCTGTCTAGAAGTAGTGGATACTTTGTAGAGAGCAGTTATTCTAGTTTCAGGTTTATGATTGATTTTTAGGCAAAAGATCATGAAAGATGTAGGTGATCAGCTTGTATTCTTAGTAGAAATGGAACTGACCTGTGGTGTTGGTGACAATGTGGTGAAAAATATATGTGTTCTGTTAGGATTGACATTCGAATCCACCCAATTTGCCCATGTTTTGAGTCCCATTCTGTATGAAACAAGTGCGTCCAATTCCTCGTATCCTTCTTTTGATTCGTTCAAAAATGAACTCCTTCTGTGCTTCATCAGGATTTTACAGTTCTTGTTAGAGTTCTTTATCCTTACCATTTTGTTAAATTTAAAGTGCATATACTGCTAGAGAATATACAATGACTTGATCCTGAGGCCGCCTAGCCACCAGACGTAGGTACTAAACACGAGGAAATCGACTCCTATCCAATTCTTGGCATGCTTGGCTACTGAATCAACTCTAACAATTCTCTTCCTTGGCTCTGTTGGCACAGGATAATCGGTGTTGGACTCGACTAGATATGGTGCCCAATAGTACTCGATCGTGGCATTGAATTTCTAGGAAAACAAGCTCAACACGTAGAGATAATCAATCAGTTTCATCACACGGAAAGATCAAAACATGTTCTCTTAATTAGGACACTTGTTTTGGCCAAGTCTAAAGTACCTCGGCCAAAAAGATTGTATGCAGACGGCCTCGTTTCATGTATCTGTCCCTCTGGTATGACCGAATTAACAAGGCAAATGAAAGACTGCCACTGCCCTCTTTGTAGAGAATCTCTCACAAACATTAACCTCTTACCTCGAAGTTTCACAAGTGCTATCTTAGGATCGAACCTGGATGGAGAAAACAGAACAAACAGTCAAGTTACCAAGAAATAAAAAATCTGATGCACCAACACAAAAAACGCATCCCCTTTTTGTTTTTATACACAACCGCACAATCAGACTTATTAGTGAACAAGAAACCTCGGCAAATTGCAGTCATCAGGCTGCCAGAGCCAGTGCCTGTAGTCGGGATCCGGCCTTCCATTCATGCGTCAAGTCACCTGCCTATCTAGATACATACATGTTTTTTCAAAATACAATGGCTTGATGGAACTATTGAACACCCCTTTGCCATGCACGACACTGCATTCCTCAGGATAAAACTCTAACAGATCACTATCGCCTGCATAATTCAATGTATAAGCATTCAGATATCTCCCATATGCAAAACCATCATTGAATCTGCATAACTCGATTCATGCAAAATGTGGGAGTTGGTTTACTAATGCTGGTGCACTGGTGTATGGATAGGAAGCGGTGTATGCAATCAAGATTCAGAAGGAAAGTTACAACAGAAAAGAAACGGTTGAAGGGAAAGGAATCCATATACACAAAGACATGGTGTATAGCAGACATACAGCAAGCGTCCAATTTCCTTTCTTGAGTTCTCTGTATTCTGTTCCTGTTTCCTTCGTTGAGCATAGATTGTATAGTTTCAGTTTCTGGGTTTGTACAGATTGTAGAGATCTCTATAAACTTCAATCTCCATTGGGTATAGTGAATTGTTCCTTGAGCAAAGTGGATGTAGGATTGGTTTCAAATCCGAACCACTATAATTCTTGGTGTTCTTCCATTCTTTCAGTTTCCTGCTTCGTGTGATATTCGTTTGGGGAGTTTAGTTGTCTGTGGGTAAATCACAACAAATTGGTATCAGAGCTGGGACACACTGTAGAAGGAACGAAGATGACGATCACTTCAACTACAAGGTAGACATCGAGAAAGTCACAGGCAAAAATGATTTCAGTCTCTGGAGAATGAAGATGCGGGCTATGTTGGTGAAAAATGTACTGGAGGAAGCTCTTCAAGGGGAAGAAAACATGTCTGATACGGTCAAGGCGTCAGAGAAGAAAGATATCCTCGCTAAGGCCCACAGTGCACTGATATTGAGCCTGGGAGACAAAGTATTACGGGAGGTATCAAAGGAAAAATCGGCTGCTGAAATCTGGGTAAGACTCGAACACCTATATATGACTAAGTCATTGGCAAATAGGTTATTTCTCAAAAAGAAACTTTACACATTCAAGATGCCCACTGGAAAAACAATCGAAGATCATATAGACGATTTCAATAAGATCATCTTGGATATTGAAAATATAGAAATTAAAATTGAGGATGAAGATCAAGCATTGTTACTGCTACGATCACTGCCAGATTCGTATGAGAACCTTAGACATACGATGATCTATGGTAATGAACTCTTGACATTAGAAGAAGTCCATGCTGCATTAATGACAAGAGAGTTGAACAAGAAGGTGGAGCCTTCGGGAGACACACATGCTGACGGCCTCTATGCCAGGGGAAGGACAGAAAGAAGGGAATCTAAGGACAGAGACAAGTCCCGTTCAAGGTCCAAACACAAATTCAAAAGAAGATGCTTTGTGTGCAAGAGGGAAGGACACTATAAAAGGGACTGTCCTGACCGGAACAAGAAATCCACAGAAAAAGCAACATTAGGGGATGTAGCAGTAGCTGAGGATGGCTATGAAATTGCAGATGTCCTCTCTGTTACTACTGAACGTTCTGAAAGGGAGTGGATTTTAGATTCAGGCTGTTCCTTCCACATGAGCTCATACCAAGAATGGTTTTTACAACTCACCAAACCGGATGGTGGGAAGGTCTTTATGGGCAACAATATGGCATGTAAAGTCGAAGGAATTGGATCCATTGCAGTCAAATTGCCAAATGGAACCACTAAGACTCTATCAGAGGTCAGATATGTTCCTGGATTAAAGCACAATCTAATCTCTCTTGGAATGTTGGACAGGCTGGGCTATGAATTCAGGGCCAAGGAGGGAGTTCTCACCATAACCAAAGGAGCAATGGTGGTGATGAGAGGACATATTTAGAACGGTCTTTATGTTCTTGAAGGGGAGTCCTCAATTGACCCTGCTGTGTTGAGTGCTCATTCCAGCATTGATAAGACGGCAGAACATAAAACTAAAGGCTCACTGGATTATGTGCATTCAGATGTATGGGGGCCCTCTCAGACACTGACTCGTGGAGGCTCCCGCTATTTTGTGACATTCATGGATGATTACTCCCGCAGAGTATGGTTGTACACTATGAAGCATAAAAATGAGGCATTAGAAAAGTTCACAAACTGGAAAGCTCTGGTAGAAAATCAGACTGAGAGGAGGATAAAAAGGATGCGATCAGACAACGGTTTGGAGTATCTCAACCATGAATTCTCAGAGCTGTGCAAGAAGGCTGGAATTGCTAGACATCTCACAGTAAGACATACTCCTCAACAAAATGGACTTGCTGAGAGGATGAATAGAGCAGTCCTGGAATGCGTCAGATGTATGCTTGCAAATGCTGGTCTTTCAGCAAGCTTCTAGGGGGAAGCAGCGGCTACTGCTGCCTATCTCATCAATAGGTGCCCCTCAACAGCCCTGAACTTTAAGACACCTATGGAAGTTTGGTCAGGAAAACCAACAGAGTATGACTCCCTAAGAGTATTTGGTTGTCCAGCTTATATTCATGTGAGTGAAGGAAAACACAAACCGAGGGCTAAGAAATCAATATTCTTAGGCTATCCAGAAGGAACCAAAGGTTACAGAGTGTGGATCTCAGAGGGAGGTGTTGGTAAAGCTGTGATAAGCAGGGATGTAACATTCCATGAAGAGGGACTCCCCAGGAATACATTAATGAAGGATGGGATTCAATCCAATGAGGAGAGTCAAGACAGTGATCAGATGATGACAGATACGGCTGTAACACAAGACACCACTCTGATACAGTCCACAACTGGACAGGATCAGGAGGATTCTCACTCACAGGGGGCCATCGAACTTCAACAGTATGCACTGGCAATGGACAGAGTAAGAAGAGACATAAGACCTCCTTGCAGATATGGCTACACAGATTTAATAGCATATGCCTTGAGTGTATCAGATATATGGATGAAAATGAACCGTGTACTTACTCTGAGGCAGTGAGTTGCAAGCAGGCTCTGGAGTAGAAGCAAGCTATGAAGGAGGAGATAAACTCCCTGTACAAGAATGGTACCTGGGAGTTGGTGGAGCTTCCTAAGGGCAGGAGGGTGGTTGGCTGTAAGTGGATATATAAAATGAAGTAAGGTATTCCAGGAATGGAGAAGGTCAGGTTTAAAGCCAGGCTGGTTGCGAGAGGATTCACACAGAAGGAAGTGATAGACTTCAATGAGGTGTACTCCCCCGTGGTAAAACACACCTCCATTAGAATACTGTTGTCACTTACTGCAGGCCAAAATCTTGAACTGGAACAGATGGGTGTAAGAACTGCATTCCTACATGGGAATCTAGATGAAACCATCTTCATGAGACAGTCGGAAGGCTTTAATGTGCCAGGAGAAGAATCAAAGGTCAGCCTGTTGAAGAAGGCGTTATATGGTCTTAAACAGTCACCTCGACAGTGGTATAAATGCTTCAACAACTTCATGATGGACAACTCTTTCAGGCGCAGTTAATTCGATTCATGTGTGTATATTAAGTGGACAGAAAGAGGCTGTATCATATACCTGCTACTGTATGTTGATGACATGCTGATGGCTTGTGAAAGCATGTATGAAATCGTGAAATTGAAGGATCAACTGAGCAGTGAATTTGATATGAAAGACCTTGGTCCAGCTCAAAGGATTCTTGGCATGCACATTAGGAGAGACAGAGAAAAGAACCTGCTGTTTGTCACTCAAGAAGACTACTTGAAAAGAGTGTTGACAAGGTTTGGGATGGAACAATCTAAAGGGGTAGCTAAGCCACTGGCTGCTCACTTTAAATTGTCAAAGGACCAGTCTCCCTCTTCATTAGAGGAACATAAGCACATGGAAAATGTTCCATATTCGAGTGCCACGGGTAGCCTAATGTATGCTATGGTCTGTACCAGACCTGACCTAGCATATGCTGTTAGTCTTGTAAGCAGGTTCATGTCAACTCCAGGTAAAGCACACTGGGAGGGTGTAAAATAAATCTTGAAGTCATCCGAGGAGCAACAGATAAGGGTTTGATATATGGCAGAAAATAGGGATTGGGACAAGGGCTGATTGGTTATGTGGATGCAGACTTTGCAGGAGATGTAGATAAGCGAAGATCAATCACAGGATACATCTTCACCTTTGAAGGAAATGTCCTAAGTTGGAAGGCAAATCTACAGTCTGTAGTTGCATTGTCCACCATAGAGGCTGAATATGTGGCCATAACTGAGGCAACGAAGGAAGCTATATGGCTAAAGGGCATTCTGGCGGAGCTAACATGTGAACTAGCTGATGTGAAGTTGTTCTCAGACAGTCAAAGTGCCCTACACTTGACCAAAAATCCCATGCACCATGAAAGAACCAAACATATTGATATTCGGATGCACTTCATCAGGGATATGGTGGAGCAGGGAGTGGTAAAGATGGAGAAAATCTCAACCAAGGATAACCCTGCTGATATGTTAACCAAACCAATACCAATCTCAAAGTTTGAAGACTGTCTTATTACAGGTTGGTGTTGGCACTTGGAAAGGGAGTTAGCAGATACAGGAGAAAAGGCTCAGGGAGCATAAGCAAACCAAGGTGGAGATTTGCGGGAGTTGGTTTATTAATGCTGGTGCACTGGTGTATGGATAGGAAGCGGTGTATGCAATCAAGATTCAGAAGGAAAGTTACAACAGAAAAGAAACGGTTGAAGGGAAAGGAATCCATATACACAAAGCCATGGTGTATAGCAGACATACAGCAAGCGTCCAATTTCCTTTCTTGAGTTCTCTGTATTCTGTTCCTGTTTCCTTCATTGAGCATAGATTGTATAGTTTCAGTTTCTGGGTTTGTACAGATTGTAAACATCTCTGTAAACTTCAATATCCATTGGGTATAGTGAATTGCTCCTTGAGCAAAGTGGATGTAGGATTGGTTTCAAATCCGAACCACTATAATTCTTGGTGTTCTTCCATTCTTTCGGTTTCCTGCTTCGTGTGATATTCGTATGAGGAGTTTAGTTGTCTGTGGGTAAATCACAACACAAAAAAATATAATAATATTAAGTGAATCAATGTGAAACACAGCCACAACAACAGCCTTGTTACCAGCATTTCTTCTAGCACACGACGTAAGCCTGAAAATGGTGATGGATGAAAGAGAGCTGATTCTTTCACCGTATAATAGCAAGAAAAAGGTCAGCCCGCCAATGGCTTAGATAATCAACGACGAAGGTCACTCTCTCATTGAGAAAATGGAAATGCATGTAGATAACACAAGGAGACAGAGTATTCAAAAAATATACATCTTTGAAACAAAAAAAATGAGTTTTTCATCCTTTTCTGAAAAATATTATATTCATGAAGAAGTCTAGAACAGAGGCAAGGTGATGGTTTTCAAACCATGGACTTTGGAGATTGTTTTGACGTGATTTTCAAGTAGGAGTAAAGCCAAAGAAACGTATGGTGTAGCTTGTGATCATTAGGTGGGAAAGGTTTTCTGTTAACTATTGTTAATATTTGGTGTCTTCTATATTCTATCTTTAATTTTGTAGGCTTGAGCTGAATTCTATCTGGAGTATTAAATTTTTGTGCTCGACCTTGACTATGAAAACATTGAGTTACGAAAGCTCGAAATTTTTGTAGCATAGTTTTAGGGTATAAATTTTATATTTACACAAGAAAAAAATACCTTAAACACATCCTTTTGAAAATTAATTGAATACATTTACTCTAGTAGTTCAAAATCAATTAAAACCAAATTGGACTCAAGTTAATAATCGACCTACTTGATCTCAGCACGCTCGATCACACTAACTTTAGTTCGAATTTTGATTGAGCGGCTTGCAATGTAAGTTGATTTGCTGTAACTTGCAACTCACATCCGAACGTGTGACTATCAAATACATGCAACTAAAAGAATTGATATATATTTGTTCAAAATCGAAATATTCTAATGTCTTATTTTACAAAATAATACTCTTTTTAGTGTTCTTCACGTTTAATTAGTGTTTTATATTGCTTTAGACAAACGAATCATTAAAAAAAAGGTAGCGAAATATGTGAGCGCACCCTACTTTATACTTTATAGCTAGTTTATCCTTCATCTTGAACGCGATCCGCAGCATTCTTAAACTATAATATGTACCGTCGATTAAGTCGATCGAGTGGCTCAAATTGTCACATTTCCCCAACCAGGATTCCAATCTCGACCGCGCATTCACACTATTAATCAATCCAACGGCACTAAAGCATCCCCATGAAAAACCTCCCACTTATAAATACAAAACCTGCTTGGCTTCCCTCCTAAAGCTATCCTCTCTTAAAATTCAATCCCAAATCGAATTTTCGTTAACTGAAAAATGTCAGGACGTGGAAAGGGAGGCAAGGGGTTGGGCAAGGGCGGAGCCAAGCGCCACCGCAAGGTCCTGAGAGATAACATCCAGGGCATCACGAAGCCGGCCATCCGGCGGCTGGCCAGGCGTGGCGGAGTGAAGCGTATCAGTGGGCTGATCTACGAGGAGACTCGTGGTGTGCTCAAGATCTTCCTGGAGAATGTCATCCGCGACGCTGTCACCTACACGGAGCACGCACGGCGGAAGACGGTGACGGCGATGGACGTCGTCTACGCACTCAAGAGGCAAGGCCGGACTCTGTACGGGTTCGGCGGTTGAGCTGTTAGGGATGCATAGATTTAGGGATTTTCTCTCTTCGTTCGTATGAAAACAGCTATTACTGATTCCTGGATGTTGTTCGTTTTGTTTTTCAATGAAATCGAATTCCATATATAATTTATTGAGGTGTGCTTGTACTCTTGAAATTTCACGATTTTTGTTGTTTGGTGAAATCTTTTCGTAATGCTAATCTCTCCAAGTTGAGCTTGTTCGTTCCTAGAAGACGTGTCGTCAAACTCAATTTTTCTGTAAGGATTTCCATTTGAGTTATGTGGAATTCTTTGATACAATAGTAATTTTTTATCAAATTAAATATTATTTAAAAGATTGAATTAGTCTAATTCAAAGTTATTAAATTTGCTGTTTATAATTCTAGATTTGGCTTAGAAGCTGGCAAATAGTTTTGGTATTTCTTCCAAAATCCCAAAATTGATTTAAAGCTCTCGTCTTCGAAAGAGAGACCTTGATAATAGCAAATTCTGCCTCAAATTGTATAAAAGATTAGTCGTATGATAAATATTTTATTCATAATTTCTATAATAACGATATCGTATCCATTTAAAATAAGGTAAAACCTTTTAAATTTAAGCTCATGATATTTTATTATAAATATTTCTAGATAAACTCTTAATTGCTAAATAAAATTTAAATGCTGAAATCTGACGAAATATATTGACACTAGTGGAGGAGTGATACTAATAAAAAAATTATGCAATTTTAAGCTTACGATGATTTGCTCAAACTGGAACATTTGTGTACTTGATATACCACAGGACTGTTCATTATATGCAGATAGACACCTTACTAATAATTAATAGATAATATTGTTAGCATTTATTTTGCAGTTGTACTTTACAGGTGCACTCAGAATTATCATTGTTTCGTGAAAGTTCAATGGTTTGAGTTTTAATTTATAATATAAGTTTTGGAGATTTCGTTCGACTTTCCCTTTCAGATCCGATTCAGTTCTGTACAATTTCGATAATTAATCGGAGCGGTTAAATACTGATCCTGACTTCGGGATTCCATCTGTTCTTAACCTGGAGGAAAATGGAGGCTGAGAATCGGTCATTTTCTGCGAGTCATTTCAAGCTGTGGAGCGAATTGGAGCTGCGGGAGTTCGCGGATAAGTTCGTCATAAAATCTGTGGAGTCTCCGGATCAAGGCTTCTCTGTTAGCCGATTAGATGGAAGCATCGAAAAGCTTCAAGGTTGTCTCTTCGTTGTGTTATTTATTTTAATTTGCTCTGTTGAGATTTATCATGTGCTCTGCTATCCATTTAACTGGACATCCAAGGAAAAAAGGTTTTAATGGTCATGATTACTTGTTATTTAGTTTATTCAAAGTGTTTCTGTTCTCTTTTGAGAGTTTAGTTAGCATTTCCGGAAGCTGCTAAAGAGGAGACAATTCAAATGACGGTGCATGATTACAAGAAGAGAAATTTCTTTTGATGCTAACCTTTTTTACTTTGGTTTATGATGACCAAAATGGTAACTATGGGCAAGGAAATTGTGTTGAGTTATGCAAATCAATTTGTGGCGTATCCAGAATGCTAGACATCGCTTTATGAACTTTTGACGTTGATCTGGTGTTGATGAGAATTTAAAGTTTCTGTTTCGCAAGAATTTTGTGCATATTTCTGTTAAAGGTGACACATGCAGATGAGAGGTTAATGCTATTATAGAATGAATTACGTTCATTCTACGCGGTTTATGAATATATTTTTAGTATTTGTTTTCCAAAATTATCTAAACTGATGAGTTTATACCTTAACTCATAGTCATTGCATTTATTTTTGTTCAGATATTGACCCATCTGAAAGTCCTTCTAAAGTCTCAGCTATATACGGGGTAGCCGGAACAATTAGGTTGCTATCAGGTGCTGTGTTTAACTGGATATATGCTTGTTGATAAACTGATGCTTTATTTAATATTTACATACTGGATTGACATAAGACAGAAGTTGAAATATCCACTGACATTTTAGCAGCATTCTGTTACTTTTTGCAAAATAAGATTGTAACAGGTTTGAGATGGATCTAGAGTCATTTGGCGTTTAACTGATGGTAAACATATATGACTGGAAAATGAAGAAAAACACTTAACAGGTGTTGCAAGGGATATATCTTATTCACACACTTTTTTATGTCTACATAATCGAAAGTTTAATTATTTTAAATACTGAAAAGGTATATGCTACATGTTCAAAAGAGGTAATGATTAGGTTACTTTGGAATTAACTCACATGGTAAAAGAGAATGTTGAATATCTCAGAATGTGAATCAATACAAAAACATTGAATGTTATTCGATGATGTATAATCATTTTTTATATTTCACAACTGACTGCTTGGGAAGCTAATTGGACGTGGTTAATTTGTTTCCACAGGTATGCATGTTCTAGTTATAACTTCGAAGAAGGAAGTAGGAACTTATCTTGGGTATCCTGTTTTCGTGGTTACATCAATGAAGTTCTTATCATGCAATGAGGCTTCAAGATTCTTAACTAGTCAAGAAGTATGGTTGAACTCCTAGGATGTTAATTCTCTTTAATCAATCTGACATGTGATACCCCTTGTTTCCAGTAGACAATGTAAAAGGCTATAATCTTACAACAGCCATCTTTCTACAGAAAAGTGATGAAGCTTACTTTATGACTCTCTTGAAAATTGTGGAATCAACCAGAGGACTCTATTATTCTTATGAAACAGATATAACACTCGAGTAATATTCTATTTACCTGTCTTTTGGTGATATTAAAAACATCAGGTATATGCACTTCTTTACTTTACAGCTAATGCTCATTTATCAGCTTGCAGAGAAGGTTTAAACTGGCCCGAGGATGGATGAGCAAACCAATTTGGAAGCAGGTATATAATAATAGTAGATTTTGCATCCTAATTTGCTGATGGATTCATGTTTGTTTTTATGTGGAAAGTATGAATAGATATAAAGCAAATTGTATGTTATCCCTTGTAACTCCGAATTTCACCTGGACGAATTCATTTCTTCGAATGCGCTGTGCTATGTATTGCTTAAAAACTAAAGAACAAATGGGTGGATTTCTTTGAATTAATGAACTATGTTGGCCAAGCTTCAGCATACAGTTTCATTAATTAGAATTGAGTTACCTGTTTTCCTCATAGAACCATCCTCTCGTAGTTGAAATTTCCAGTAAATTGCAGGGAGATCCAAGATTTATTTGGAATTGGAATGTGATTGAAGAACTTATCGAGAACAAGGTCAGAATCAATGCCCACTACCATAGGCACTGGATAAGAGATACAGATTGTCTGGTGCTATTTGCTTTTTTGATGATGTAACGGTACCAGATGGTGTGGATAATAAAATAATAATTTATTGTATAAACCACACTTAAGTCATATACCGAATTTATTTTATCGTCACTTACCTATAAACTTTACCAGTTACTTTAAGGACAGTTATCGTTGATTTATTTTGTGGCTAAAATCATTTATCACCATATGGTTAGTTTCTAATTTGAACTTCTTTCTTCTTGCAGCTGGATGGATTTATCATCCCCTTATTACAAGGAAATATCCTCGCCCACAGCCAGCCCCCTTCCTCCTGCCCCCCCTTTTATGTCTCTAACTGTTAATTGCCACTGACAAAAGATCTAATTTTATATCGAAATGATAAAGTTTTACTTGACTACAATTCAAGCTTCCAGACTGGAGAGATGAAGCTGAAAAATTCTCTCGCTGTTATTAAATTAATTTCACGGAGGTCTATACGGCGACTAGGTAGCTACAAGAAGAATTATTTAGTTTAGATGGGTCACTGAAACCTTGTTTGAGGTACCTTAATATGCACTATTGTGTTTAGGTACGAGGATGTGGAGAAGAGGAGCCAATCTAGAAGGGGATACAGCTAATTTCATAGAAACAGAGCAAGTTCTGGAATTTGAAGGTTATACATCCTCTTTTCTACAGGTTTGTTTTGGTTCTTATGTGCTTGCAAGTGAAAGGCATCTTCAATCACATTCTTCCTATTATTAGATATGATGTAATAACCACCTGTTTTTGAACATTTAACACATTCTAATCTTGTAAAGTTCTGCAGCACACACAAAATATTTACTGCATTTCAACTGTTGATACGTTATTGTGGTTCTCAGGTTAGGGGGTCGATTCCACTACTCTGGGAGCAGATTGTGGATTTGAGTTATAAACCGCGACTCAACATCATCAGCCATGAGCAGACGGTATTTTAAAAACATACGTGCCTTAGGAATTTTTATTTAATTTAACACACCTTATGAATTTACTTCTTTAACCGCTTTCTAATTTTCTTTTCATTTTTTGGTGTTGTGACCTGATTGGTGTGTTCTTGATATTCTTTTTATGTTGTAATTCAGTCAAAAGTTGTGGAGCGCCATTTTAATGATCTATTGCAAAGATATGGAGGATGTGTTGCGATTGATCTAACGGATAAGGTTGTCTTTTTTTGGATATCCTCTCAATCGTTGAATATTGCAGGTTGTAGTAAAATATGATTTTTGTTGGTTGTGTTCTAAACTTCCGAAATCATTAACATTCACAAACCGTCTTTTGCATTCTTGTTTCAGTCAACTATTGTAATTTATAAGTAATGCTTGGTTATGCGATGATATACTTCTGTTTTTCTATTAGTCATATAAGTTGTGTGAATGAATGACAATACAGTCTGCATACTCTGGTAATTGCCTCAAATGAAGTTATCCAAATGATGTTTTAGGGTTAAATACTTTATTTTTTTATCTGTAATTTTGCATCGTAAAGTCCTCCAATTCTTAGCCTAGATTATAGAAAAATTGTGCTGGTCAACTTCTCTTTGTTTTGATCTTGTAGCAAGGTGATGAAGGCTTGTTAAGCGCAGCTTATGCAGAAGAAATGAAAAAGCTTCCTAACGTAAGGTGGGTGGAAGCATGAAATCTTTATTCTTATTTTTTTGAAAGAACAAAATCTTAGTTTCAGTTCCAATTATAAGTATGATATTACTATGTTGATGTTTCACCTAATTTGGAAGCTCACTAGTGAATTATATTTATATGCTATTTCGCCAGATATGTTTCATTTGATTTCCACCAAGCTTGTGGCAATGGAAGGTTTGATAATATACAACTTTTGTACGATGAAATTTCAGATGACTTTGAGAAGCAAGGGTGAGAATTGGCTTTGTTAATATGGTACTGTTTCCTTTTTCTGGAAATGGGTGCTCATCAGTTTTATCGTTTTGATTCCATTTAGTACTCTTTTAATACTTGCTATTCCAGCTGAGCAGATACTTCCTCCTAGATTCTGAAGGGAAGATTCTGGGAGAACAACGGGGAATAATAAGGTCTAACTGTATTGATTGCCTTGACAGAACAAATGTCACACAGGTCAATTCATCGATTTTTTTGTCAGTTGATTGCAAGCAATTTTCGCAGTATTTGCAAACGATGTTTGATTTTCACTTGCAGAGCTACTTTGCTCGGAAGTCTTTAAATTTTCAACTGCAGAGAGTCGGTTCACTATCCTCAACTGATTGCACTTCAATGTTTAGCGAAGATTTTGAACTTTTCAGAACTTGTATGGGCTACAAATAATATTTGCATGATTAATTATTATTAGAATTTGTTTTGGTTGTGCTTAGCCTTGTTTCTCTGTCACAGTATGGGTGGACCAAGGTGATGAGATAAGTCTCGAGTACTCTGGGACTCACGCACTGAAACGCGACCTTGTGAGGTAAAAATGGAAAATAGTTACTTTTGCCCTGCTATGTCATGTTTATCAGCAAGCTAATATCGTCTAGATCCTTGTTTTCTTTTACTTCTATTGCAGATACGGAAAGCAAACGATGGCAGGTATCATCAAAGATGGTATGAGTGCTATCTCAAGATATTATTTAAACAATTTTCAAGATGGAGTGCGACAGGCAAGCCAACTGAAATATTATTCAGTCATCAATTATTCATTCTATTTACTTGACAAAAGGTTCAAATATTCAAAATCTCTAGTAGATTTTAACAAAAAACTGCCACACAGGATGCAATAGATCTTATCAGCGGCCGGTACAATGTGAACAGAAATGCTCGCACCCCTTTCCAGTATAAAGGATTTGATTCCCTCTCGGTAAGACAATACCTCTTCTGCACATTACCTCCAAATAAGGTTTGATGAAGAGGCATCTCTTTACATTGGTTTAAGTTGGTCATATGTTCGAATTTCAATGACAGTAGCATTTATTTAGACCACAAGAGTTACTATGTTAGTTGCTTATTTTGGTGATCGAATTGCAAGAATAAGATGTTTATGTCACGTTTCAATGGCGCATGTTACTCACATAAAATTGTCGTCTCTAGTACCTTGTCTCTTGTTTTTTGAATCTTGCTGATGGAAACACGTTGCTTCTCCATTATAAACTACAGTATCTTCCAGTCGCATCAGCTTTAGTAATCGGAGGATTGACTGTGACATCAATCACACTAAATCAAGGTATGAGCACATTTATCTGATCGTGGATTGATATCTACAACCGCAAAGTTGATTTTAGCCTCTTTCCTGCCATGTTTATTTATTTGCATTTTGCTTTTGCAGCAGGACGAAATGTGCAACACATTATATCTTCAATTATCTGTGTTGGTGTGACTGCTGGATTGATGTCAATAATTAAATCAAATGGAAGACAAATTTGTTCAAAGCCACGCTTGTGTGGTCTTTTTTAGGCTACTCAATTCCACAAAGATCGTATATTTTGTGATGCACAATAAAGGAATACAAAAGATTGAAATATGTGTGGACAGGGAATGATAAAAAATGTGGACTCGTTGAGTATTTGAGTTATACAGTTGACGTATTTGTTTTGCTATTTCGAGGCATACAGCACTTCCGAGGGCCAAAATATGAAAAAACAATAAGATTTTAGTGGCTTACCTAAATTTCTCCCCTCCTCGAATGAATATATTTATTACCCATTAAACTCTTTAATCAAACATTAATCATTTAAATTTGTAGGAAGCAAAGTGAAAAAAACAAAGGAAGTTTATTTATTACGGCAGCTTAAAATCTCCATATCTGAAATATAACTAAAGAGGAAAAAAAGAAGAGAAGACTTTCATTAGTAGAATTACGTGGCAACATGGTTTGTATAAGACAAAGAACCTTTAATTTAGAATGTTGTAGCTGCAGTTGTTTTTTCTGTGAACAATCGATCTCCAAGAAGATATGTACCCCCCTGGACAAGTTCATGAACTTAACTAAAACCAAAACTTCTAAAGGACCTATAATCTCTTTATGGTTGACTGCACATTTGAAACTGAAAAGCAAACCACCTGTGACTCCAACCTTGTAGGACCAACGCCCCTCCTTAGAGACTACCCAACACTCTGGAATTTGCAATCCTCCTGCCAACAAGATCTTTCAGCTCAATTTCACCAGGGAACCTGTTCTCCTTTAGCTTTGAGAACACCTGGATTGAGTAAGAGGATGAGAGGAATGAAAAAAATACATTCATCTACAGTCAGTACTCAACATGAAATCAAACTACAGTACTCCATTTGTTCATCAATCAGAACTGAACAGATCATGGTTTTACTCATATTTTGTATTTCGCTTGAATACATTCAAAACATGGGGGTACATGTATTGGTGAAGAATACACCTCCAACAGAATGATATGCATAATACCCAAACCAATTACCAAAAAAAAACATTCGAGGCATTGAATAGACAGACTGACTCATCAACTCACATTTAAAAGTTAAGGTCAAACGCTCAAAGCATTTGATGTTAAGTGCTACAATGTATTACTCGCAAGGCACACTAAATAGATTCACAAAGGCCAGAATGAGTGCCACAATTTATCTACTCAGATATAAACTGCAAACAATCTGCAGCTACTATACTCGAGGAGCACGAAAATAATTGAGCTACTAAACTCTAAATTCATACACAGATAAAGAGAGCTTTACTACAAGAATCACCTTTTTTTAAGTGAAAAATATCTTGAATGATGATAGTGCAGTGCACCAAGAGATTGGAACAATCCTTTTTAAAACTAAACGAGTCACTTGTACTATCATAGTGTATTGCATGAAGAGATAGGAGCCAGCATTAACTAGAGCAACATTTAAAATAAGAACCATCTTAAATGTTTCCTTTTATTGGTAAGCACAGAGTTGACTCTTTAGTCGTACAATGATGTCAGGCACATCAGTAGAGATGCTCCATTTTTTTTAATCTAACATCACCTATCATATGCATACCAAGCATGGTAAAACAAATTTGAATTTTTTTCCATATAAATACGTGTCGTTCTTGATTAAAAGATTGATACATTAATTTTAACTCAAGCATCAGAGGCAACAACATGAAAGCTACACAAGAAGCAAGAAAATGAAGTAGAAATAGAAGGTTAACACAAGCATAGATAAAAAGATAGAGAAATATTACCAGTTCACCGTTACAATGCACTTCAAAAGCACCTGAACTCTGCAGGAAGGATTGAAGGAAGTTTCCAAGTAGCCAAATGCTAGCCATACTTCCAAATCTGTTAGCTCGCATGGAATAGTACCATTGAGGGGGTGCAGCAAATCCAATACGAGGGAATATATGCTCTCCGGCCACTATAATTCCAACTGAACCGAATTGAACAATAGGTACAACTTTGCTCAACAAGCGTTTCGGTAGAGGAGGTGGATAATTGGCAAGAACAACATGCATTCCAGGAAACTGACTTTCTAACATGTTCTTCATTGTCACTGCTGTCCCTCTGCAAAAACAGAAGTAGCATAAATTTAGCTCTATACTGCCCTAAAAGCATGTCATATTTGCCGTTTGAACTTATCAAACAAAAAGCATTTTGTTTTTCTCAATTTTAACCAAAAGGAAAACTTTAACGCTATTTTTAAAAATCAATCCCAGGTACAAAATAGAATGTAACCAGTGAGAAAAGGCATACTTGTAATCAGCACGTGTGTTGATACAATTTTACATAAATAGAAATAAGTAACGAAGAGATTGCTAGGCTTGCAAGAATGTGACTAATGTAACACAATCCTATGTTTGTAGGTAGTAGAATGATACTGGAGTTCTCTCTCCCTTCTTCTCTCTGTTTTTTTCTTTTATTCATCATGCATTCCTTTTATTTGAAGGTGCAAACAGAATGAATCATCAATCCAATAATTGACGGAGAAGGAACACATCATATTTTGACAATACATTTAAGACGTGAAACACCTACTTTGTTTAAAACAATCATATAAAAATTAAAAAATTTTCTGATTGAGGCTCTGTCCATCCCTACCGGCTTATGTAAAAGAACGTAAATGTCATTAACCTAACCGCACAAAACTGAGTGTCACCACAAAAATCCCAACTGAGGCTTGCAGTCAAATACACAAAAGCCTCAATTTTTTTCAAAAAATTTATGTCCCACAACAACAAAAGAGTCCAACAATTTAACCAAAATAACATAAGCGAAAGCAATCAGCAACACATTATAACAAAAAAAAATCAATCTCCATAATAAGAAAAAGGTGAACAAATACCTATAGGAGCAAGAAGAACAAAAATCGATGCTTACAGTATTCCCATAACCAATCCCACTCTCTTTCTGCCAAAATAAAAGCATCAATGAAAACTCATAATCCAGCAAAGATTTCAACTTTCTCAAGAACGCATAAAAATCGAATAATTGAAAAAATATAGGTCTTCCAACCTGGATCGGGAACTCGATGGGTGGTGGTTGCTGTTGGACCAGTTGCCGTGAATCGGAGTGGTGGTGGTGGTGGTGATGGGCGGCGGGTTTAGGAGGCGGCGGAGAAAAGATTTGGATGATATCGGAGCAGAATAGGAAGAGGGGTAGACCAACAAGCAGAAGTTGCGTGCGATCCATGTTTTCGCCGGAGCTCTGATCGATCGATCGACAAGAAGAATGTTTTATTTCAATTAATTTACTGGATAAGTAAATTTACCAAAAATATTAAATTTTTTTTGTAGTTATGAGTTATTATTATTTTTATATCTTGATAAAATATTACTGTTTATGTTTTAAATAAATAGGAGGAAAAAAAATAAATTCGTGAACTATTAATAAATTGCTAAACTGGTACATAACTATCGCTCAGTAAGGATTTTAGGTGGACGTGATGAGTTACATTCATTGTAATGCCAAAAAACTGGAGTTAGTCGTATAGACCAACTATTTTATTTTCAAAGGATAAATAGGATTTAATGGTTGTCGGGTCATTTTTGAGCTAGTGTAGTTTTTCCTACTTTGTTGCTTTTGTAGTTTAGTGCAGGATTTTGGGTTCGAGATGAGATTTTTGAGAGTAATATTATAAACACGATAAAAGTTATTACTATTTTGTTTCGATGAAAAATTTAATAAAAATTCGATCCTACAACCCTAGAAATAAAAAATAAGTTTTAGCATCTTTAAGAGTATAATTTCATTTTAAAAAGAAAACAAAGATTGTGTTAGCACTTTAATCCACATATTTGTGTAGCGCTTTTACTTCTAGTTTTAAACAGAGTAACATACCTCCCTTCACCCAACACGATAACACAAGCAGAAACAATATTTGAGAGGCGGCTAGGGTCGTATGAGAGTAGGGGCCAAAAATTCATAACTTCTTTCAATCACGCTCGTGGTGTATATCGGAGATTGCCTATCGATCGATATTCCATCGTAAAGGCAAGTACTTTTCCGTTCCTTGCTGCATCTCTAAATTCATATTATGTTACGTGCGTGCTGTGTCGTCTGAGTATATGTGTAATGTCCCGATCCGAAAATTTTAAATAAATAAATATGAAGATGCAAACGGAAATACAATAACTAATGCTGGACGCAATTGCAACTTCGTAAAAATTTCAGATTCGCACTAACAGATCGGTTGATACATACGTATATAGATGTGTTGAACTTATATGTATATCAAACGGAACAAATTCATCCAGATTACATTGGATAAGCTTAAAGTAATCGAAATCGTTCAAAATCTGTGTCTAACAACATTTCCGATCACGAACTGCAAAAACAGCTCAGAGCTTAAGAACGAAGTAGAAACCAGATAAAACCTTGCAAAATGATTTCATTCAGTTTACAGCTGTATATAAATATGAAATAACTGAAACTGATTCATTACAAAATGAATTATCTCAAGTCTAAACTGAATAAAAGTAGGTGAGTTTAAACAGCACGGAAACGTATGTCCATGATAAATACCCCCGATCTGATCCAGCTCGCACCAACCAACTCTAGCTAAATCTCATCACCTGCACTTAGGAAATCTAATGGGCCTAGAGACTCAGCAAACAAATCTGGAGATAACAAAAGCAAGCAGTACATGCATAAAAATAGCTTTAAACTTATAAGCTGAAAATTGATAAGCTCAAAAGATGAAAAACTCGAAAGTTGAAGAACTGTAAACTGTTAACTCGTAACTGATAAAGCATAAACTGAACATGCTTGAACATACTTAAAACATTTAAAGCAAGTAAGCTTTAACATAAACTCTTCTCAAGTCTGTGGTTGCAAACAACCCTGTTCTTATTTTTGTTGAGTTATGGCGCAGAAGCTTTCCTTAGGTCAAGCCGCTTGATCAAACTCATCTGAAAACAGGCCACGGCGAACTATCGCCCTTATGATTCATGTTTGGAGGGGCACCCCGGTCTGTCGACCGACATCCACACTCACGGAAGCTGACTGTCTTTAAAATTTTGAAATCTACTTCCTTTAAAACTTTATGATATACGACAGGAAAACTTCTGTCATTCCTCCTTCGTCGCCTTGCCATATATCATTAAAACAATTTCTCTGCTGAAACTTTCTTTAAAATGTTCTGTAAAAAACTCCCTTTAAGCAGCTTTCTTGTGATCTGAATAAGATCGCTTTCATATATGATTTGCTATTTTAAAACTGTTTTAATGTTCGAAAGCCACTAGGAGTACATCGGAGTTCAATCGAAGAAGAAACTTGAATCAGCTCAGGCTATAGAAACGAATGACAAATAGCAGAGAGCTCTAAGCTGAAGAACGATATGTGAAATATAACTTCGAACAGATTAGAGTTATACCTTCAAATCGAAGCTAATGGAACGAAGAATTAAACTTGAAATTTACAGCAATATTCGAGAGTGGACCTAAGCTGAATCTGCATAGCTCGGAGTAGAAAATAGATTGAGAGCGTAAAATAGCTCAGAGTAGAAAATCAGAAATGAATTTTTTGGTCAACTCAGATTAGGAAAAGTCAATACAACTTAAATGAGCAGACTGTATTATGATGGTCAAACAAAGTCAACTCAGCTTAGGGTAATCGGATCGGATCGCGAGCTTAGAGCAGCTCAGAGGGGAAACCAGATCACGTACTTGAAACAGTTTAGAAGATGGAAAATAGATCACGCGTGTTAGGATAAAATTTATAGTTTTGGTGATAACAAAGATAAGAAAAGATTTGGACTTAAATGACAATATTTGAATAATCTCTTCACGATGATCAGCTTGTCTACTGTATCGCAATGGTATATGCAAACAGCAACGGGAACAGTAACTCGTTCTACCAACAGAAAGGGCCTTATGCATTGATAAGTTTGATCGACAGATCTTGGAACAGTACTATTTATTGACACCAGACTTCGCTACAGTGTTACTTTTGGAAACAGTGCAAGTAAAGTCTTCTATCGACAGCTTTCGCAAACAGTTAGTTCAACTCGACGTCGTTTGCTTCAACAGACTTGATGACGTCAGCCTCAGGAGAACACCAGACATCATGACGTCACCATCATTTTTAGCGACAACGTTCCCAACAGACATGATGACGTCAGCAGTGCTAAATCTTGTAAATGGAAAGATATGATGACGTCATCAGTACTGATATTCGCAAATGGTTGAATCTCGTTTACCGCAACAAATCTCTCGACAGCAAGGAACTGTTCATTCGTCTTCTTCAAGGAAAGATCTATCGATAGAAATAATTTCAGCCGCAAGCATAAAGCTGATTCAAATTCGATCGTATACTCAATTGGAAAAGATCGATGACCAAAACAAGAATCACTCATAATGCCTGAAATTAAGGAGACGAGATTTGTACTATCTTTGGAAAAATAGTACACATTGGCAGAGGCGATTTCAACGGGAGTGCACTCACATGGAAATGATACTCGCATCCCTGACGAAACGCAATTTACCATATAATGGAGCAAGATTGACGGCGTTCTACTGTCAGGAATTCAAAAAGGATTTGTTGCCTTATCTGGATTCATAGACCGTTGAACGAAGATTATAAATAGCAGACATTTTGCATTGAAGAACATCTCTCGCCATTGCTATTGCTAAAACGCTGTCAAAATACTCCCAGAGCTTACTCTTCGTTGAACGCATTCAAAGCTCAAGCACTCGAAGAATCTTCATTTTTGATATTCACTGTTGTACCTTCGAGTGTCACTCTCTGGTTCACATTATTGAATCAAGTTTCTTTGTCTTAGAAACCAGAGATTTTACAGTACTCACAAAGTGTATTCATTGTTGTATTTGATTGAGTCTGTAACAAAAGAGCTTCTCAAAAAGCCGTTTGAAAACACTAAAGTGTTGTAACCAGCAGCTGCGTCTGCTTGGATTGTCGTTGTGAGATACTAGGAGTTCTCGTAGCTGCGGGTTACGGGATTGGGTGTTTGTAGAAAGGCTACTCTCATCAAAGTCTTCTAGTGATACCTTCCGAGGAGGAAGAAGGGGAGACGTAGGACATTGAAGTCCGAACTTCCAGAAACAAACTCTGATCTCTATCTTTTACATTACGCACTATTTTATTACTTGTGTTTATTTACTGTTCACAAATCTATCGGTCATTTTCCGCACATATATTGTTGGCCGAGAAGTTTGAATATAACTGAGATATTCTTAAGTCTGGTAACTCGGACTTAAGTTAAGCAAAAAGCTTGCAAAACCTTTTAAAAGAATCTTCGAAAATCGAAGGAGTTCATTCAACCCCCCCCCCCTTCTGAACTCCTATTTACTTAGTGATCCTATTTCTGGGACCATCAAGTGGTATCAGAGCAGGCAATCTTAGTTATTGAACAGTATTTGTTTCGTGCTTCTTTATACATATGAACATGTCTATCTCACACAACAAAATTCCTTTGTTTTCGAGGGAAGAATACGACGACTGGAAAATTAGGATGCAAGCACATCTGGCGGCCATGGATGATGACATGTGGTATGTCATCACAGAAGGACCGTTGAAAATCATGAAGGCTAATCTTGCTGTTACCGTAACAAGTGGCGAGCCTCAGTTTGTTCCGAAAACCAGACAGGAGTACACGAATGAAGATAAGAAAAAGGCAAACCTCGATAACGTGGCCAAGGAAATCTTATTCAAGACGTTGGACAAAGATAAGAACATGTTTAGCAAAGTCAAGAACTGCACGACTGCTAAAGACATATGGGATAAGCTAATCCAAATATGCGAAGGAAGTGATGAAATGAAAGAGAACAAGCTGACAGTGGCGCAGCAGAAGTACGAGTCCATAAAGATGAAGGACGGGGAGACTATGACTGAATTTGATGAAAGATTCAGTGCCATTGTGATCGAGTTAAATAGTCTGGGCAAAGAATACAGTAATCGGGAGTTGGCCCTGAAAGTGATGAGAGCATTACCTAAAGAATGGGACGTAAAGATGATGGCCATGAGGGAGTCCAAGGATCTGAACAAGATGGAGCTCCATGACTTATTTGCAAATATAAAGGCCTATGAGTTTGAGCTCGAAACCAGATCAGAAGCACCTTCAACACCCCAACCTACAAAAGCTCTTGCTGCTACAACCGTTGAACAGTGCTCACCCAGCACTAGCAAGTCTGCTGACCAGCTCAGCGACGATGTTATGTCCCTCTTCGCAAAGAAGTTTGGGAAATTCATGAGAAAATCTTTTCACCCTTCCTCTCCTTATAATAGTTTTAATAGATCTGATAAAGTATCTTTTGAGTTGAAATGTTATAACTGTGATCGTCCAGGTCATTTCGCTGCTGAGTGCAATAGACCTAAGAGAGATAATAGACCCAGGCGAGATGACAAAAGAACCGACGATCGATCAAAAAAGAGGAAAGATACAAGCGTGACGAGGAAGATGATGAAAGAAAAGTTGATAGGTCCAAGGACAAGTCCAAAGAGAAACTCAAGGAAAGGTCAAAGGACCGACGAATGAAAACCAGCAGCAACAAGAAATTCAGTCGACGAAACGACCGCAAGGTGTTGATGGCTGAAGAAAGCACGAAGAGCTGGGCAGATTCAGACTCAGAAACATCTAGCACCAGCTCATCCTCAAGTGATAGTGAACAGGAGGAGGTTCACTGCTTCATGGCTGATCAAACAGGCGATGACGAGGTATTCGACTTTGCTAATTCTAAATTCACACGTGAGGACCTAGTTCAAGCACTGAATGATATGGTCCATGAGTACAAGACTCTATCTCACATATTTGAGGAAATCAAAGCTGAAAACGCAAGTCTGAAAAATAGTTCAGCTGAATCAAGTTCTGATGAGCTTGAAGATACTGACAGTTTAAAGACTGAATTGAGTAGGCTGAAGATAGAGAATGATTTGTTGAGAAATGAAGCCAGCGAGCTCAAGGCTGAAGTCGATAAATTAACTGAAGAAATGAGCTCCTGGAACAAGGCTAATCGTTCTCTCTACAAGCTATATGAAAGCCAAAAACCATTAAATGATAAAACTGGTGTGGGTTTCAATTATGATAGCAGCCATGGAGAAACTAGTACTCAATCACAGCCGGTGCATGACAAGCTCAATAAAAGGATCTTTGTCAGCGCTGGTACGATACATGTGTTGGGGATCCGGATCCGCCCCCTGGCCAGGCAGCGGAAGAATAATCAAATTTAAACCGGGAGGCGATCAATACGAAGAACAGATAACATACTACGACATTCATAGGATGTTTAAGCGTGTTACCTCGCTGGCACTTGTGCCTGGCTCCAACCGTGATTACAATAATCCGGCTCTTCTCGGTAGATTACGGTAGTTTACGCCAATCCGGTCCACGACCAGATCCGAGACTCCTTCGTCAGGCTGCATTAGAAGCCCTGACGAGATCAGCATGAACGGATTCTCCACGTCGAGTTGGCCGGAAACTATTTTTCCGGCGAAGACGGCGGCGGCGCACGGCGGCGGCGGCGACGGCGTGAGAGAAGGGAAGAGAGGGGGCGGCTAGTTTTGTGCTTAGGGTTTTAGAGTTGAGTTGTATTGTATGTTGTGTAGTCATTAAGTCCAATAATCACTATTAAATAGACTTAACAATGGACTTGGACCGGCCCATCGGGCCCGGGTCCAAATGACGATATCCATCGCTGCGAATTCATCGTAACTCCGATCGCCGATCAGATCGGACCGATCGACTCAGTTTCCAAAACTGAATGTTATGATATGAAAAATAATTTTTTCAGATCACCTAACCCTAAATTGCAAAAAGACCGTTTTGCCCCTCAACAGCGTCAAATCCCGGTTTGACCCCTGTTGACTTTTAGGAAGTCGCACTTCCCGCATATGCTGCATACAAAGACTTTAAAGTCTTTCAGATGGATGTCAAGAGCGCTTTTCTGAATGGCGTCTTGACAGAGGAAGTGTACGTTGCACAACCTCCTGGCTTCGTTGATCATACAAATCCAGAGTTTGTTTACAAACTGGACAAGGCTCTATATGGGTTGAAGCAAGCACCCAGAGCCTGGTATGACACTCTCACAAAGTTCCTGCTTGAACATCATTTCACAATAGGCACAGTAGATAAGACGCTGTTTAAATTTGATAAGGACAATCACGTCTTGCTCGTTCAAATATATGTTGATGATATAATTTTTGGGTCAACTAACCCCAAACTGTGCAAGAAGTTTTCTAAATTGATGCAGGATAAGTTCGAAATGAGTATGATGGGGGAGCTGACATTCTTCTTAGGCTTACAAGTGCGCCAGTTGGAGAATGAAATATTCATCAACCAGGCTAAATACACAAAAGAACTGCTGAAGAAATTTGGAATGGAAAATAGCTCAGCAGCAGCGGTTCCCATGATTTCCACGATCAAACTCGACAAAGATGAAGCTGGAACTGCCATCGAGGTATCTTTGTATCGTGGTATTATAGGCTCTTTGCTTTATTTGACTGCTAGCAGACCAGACATCATGTTCGCTGTCTGTTTGTGTGCTAGATTCCAAGCAGAGCCAAAGCAATCGCATTACATTGCTGTAAAGTGAATATTGAAATATTTGAAGGGCACTACTAACGTGGGTCTTTGGTATCCCAAAGACTCCGGCTTTGAACTAATTGGGTACAGTGATGCAGATTACGCAGGTTGCAGGATTGATCGCAAGAGCACAAGTGGAACATGTCAATTCTAAAGGCGGTAAACGTTCTTCCCGTTGCCTTGAGCTCTTGCATATGGATCTTTTTGGTCCTATTTCAGTCACGAGCTTAGGGGGAATGTCATACACCCTCGCAGTTGTTGATGATTTTTCAAAATATACTTGGATGTTATTTTTAAAAGCAAAATCTGAAACCGCCGACCAGCTGATAAAGCTTTTAAAACGTTTGCAAAATGACAAGTCTTGTTCAGTAAACCGGATAAGAAGTGATCGCGGTACTGAATTTATAAACTTTAAATTAACTTCTTATCTGGAGGACCTGGGAATAAAGCATGAGCCATCAGCAGCAAGAACTCCTCAGCAAAACGGGTTAGCTGAAAGGAGAAACCGCACTCTGAAAGAAGCTGCTAGAGCTATGATTGCATATTCCGGCATTTCTCAAAAATTCTGGGCAGAAGCAGTTAACACAGCGTGTTATACTCAAAACAGATCAATGATTAATAGGATGCACGATAAAACCCCCTATGAGATCTGGAATAGCAAGAAACCTGACATTTCATATTTCAGGGTGTTTGGATGCAAGTGTTTCATTCATAATAATGGCAAGAAGCATCTAACAGCCTTTGAACCTAAATCTGATGCAGGTATCTTTTTAGGATATTCAGCAGTAACCAAAGCATTTCGAGTGTTCAACAATCAAAGTTTAACAGTTGAAGAATCAGCACACGTCGTATTTGATGAAACAAGTTTCAAATCAAACTCAGCTGCAAGCTTACATGACTTGTGCACACGTCTGGAATCAACAAGCCTTGAAGAATCTGATGATGACGTGTCACAACAAAGATTCACAGCTGAAGAACAACCAATAGTAGATACACAAAATACTATTGCTCAACAAGATCTTACGGCAGCTGGAGCGAATGCAACTCCAATAGATCTTGCTACGTCACGCATCACGCAATCGAATGCAACTCCAACAGATCTTGCTATGACAAGCATCACGCAAGCAAATGACACTGCTGATACATCAACAGCTGAAGCAACAGTATCAACCATACCAACAGTAAATGACGAAGCTGTCAACAGCACTCACACACGACAGCAAGAACTCCAATTGGAATCTGATACACGAAGCAACAATGATAATCATCAAGTGGCGTTAGAAGATCCAAACATTTTTATCCAGTCAACAACACAGGGGGAACAAGGAGCAAATCCCATTGGACTTGATCTTCGGTGGAATAGAAATCATCCACCTGAGCAAGTCATAGGTAACATTCAATCCCCTGTTCGCACTAGAGGCCAGCTATCTCATGATTATTTTGATGCTGAATTTCTATCTCATATAGAACCTAAGATAATCGATGAGGCCTTAGCTGACCCAAGTTGGTTAGATGCCATGCAGGAAGAACTTAATCAGTTCGAACGCAATAAAGTATGGACACTTGTACCTAGCCTAAAAATCATTCAGTCATAGGTACTCGTTGGGTCTTTAGTAACGAACTGAATGAAAATGGAGTAGTAACAAGAAATAAGGCTAGGCTGGTTGCACAAGGCTTTAGACAAATGGAGGGTATAGATTTTGATGAA
>KV016463.1:321174-385720 GCA_001598015.1 Dorcoceras hygrometricum
ACTGGTTCTTGCAGGCACTATCAGTGATACCTAGGGGATCATGGGGCGATGTTACCATGATCCGATGGGCAAGTCCGGAATTGTGATTCCGGAGCCGCAATGGTTGTGGGCCCACGGCTAGCTGTATCCCTGAACCATTGAGGGTCACACAAGTACTAGATTCGAGATTCCCGCACGGATACTCAGCTCAATGTGTTGAGCACGAGAAGAGGATTTCGGGAAGTGCGACTTCCTAAAAGTCAACAGGGGTCAAACCGGGGTTTCCCACTGTTGAGGGGCAAAACGGTCATTTTGCACTGGGGTTCTGAAAAACGGTTTTTCAGATCATATTATTCATTTTTGGAAACTGAGTCGATCGGTCTGATCTGATCGGTGATCGGAGTTACGATGAAGTCTCGGTGGTGGAGATGAACTGAATGTTCATTGTTGGACCCGGGCCCGTTGGGCCGGGCCAAGTCCAACACTTAGTCTACTTAAATATGATTAGTAGACTTAGGCTCATTATTACTTGCAACACTAATCAACCCTAAACCTATTGCTAGCCGCCCCTTCCCTCCTCTCCAAGCGCCGCCGCCACCGCCCGCCGTGCGCCGCCGCCGCCGCCCGTTGTCGCCGGAAATTCGTTTCCGGCCAACTCGACGAGGAGAATCCGTTCGTGCTGATCTCATCAGCGCTTCTAGTGCAGCCTGACGAAGGAGTCTCGGATCTGGTCATGGACCGGATTGGCGTAAACTACCGCAATCTACCGAGAAGAGCCGGGTTCTTGTAATACCGGTTGGAGCCAGGCACAAGTGCCAGCAAGGTAATCGCTTAAACATCCTATGAATGTCGTAGTTTGTTTATTGATTTATCGTATTGATCTTCTCCCGGCCCCTTTCTATTGTTCTTCCGCTGCCTAGCCGGGGGGCGGATCCGGATCCCCAACACGAAGCATTTCTTAACTGGGAATGACCTAGAAATGTTTTCGAGATCCGTAGTTTCTTAGGATTGGCTGGCTATTATAGACATTTTATTTAAAAGTTCTCTTCGATAGTCAGGCCGATGACTCAGTTGACCCAGAAAGATAGGAAGTTTGTTTGGACTGATGAGTGTGAGTCGTGTTTCCATTTGCTCAAGGAGAAGTTTACTACTGCTCCTGTGTTGGCATTGCCTTCGGGTTCTAGAGGTTTTATATTGTGCTCTGATGCTTCTCTGAATAGTTTGGGCTGTGTGTTGATGCAGAACGGGCGAGTAATAGCTTATGCATCTCGACAGTTGAAGCCACATGAGACGAGATACCCAGTTCATGATCTAGAGTTGGCCGCGATTGTTTTCGCCTTGAAGATTTGGCGTCATTACTTGTATGGTGAGCAGTTCGTGGTGTACACGGACCATAAGAGTCTGAAGTATATCTTCACTCAGTCAGATATGAAAATGAGGCAATGTCGTTGGATGGAGTTGCTCAAAGATTTTGGCTGTGAGATTCAGTATCAGCCTGGGCGAATGAATCTAGTTGCCGATGCTTTGAGTAGAAAAGCTCAACCTGCGATGTTGATGTCGATGAGTATATCCAATGTCCATGAGGATTTGGGGACTTCCGGATGGCATTTTCAGTCGAGTGATCAGTATTGTGTGGTTTCTTCTCTTCAGATTGAATCACAAATTGTTGCAGACATTAGAGCACCGCAGAGGACTGACCCGTATATTCATGAGTTGAAGATTAAGGCCTAGAATGGTCATCCAGATGATTTTTCTGTTGCTTCTGATGGATGTCTGAGGTTCCATGGGAGATTGGTGGTTCTGAACCTGATTGATTTGAAAGAGACTATCTTGAATGAAGCCAATTGTAGTCGTTACAGTGTGCATCCTGGCGAGAAGATATGTATCATGCCTTGAAGTCTCACTTCTGGTGGGAAGATATGAGGAATGATATCTCTGGATTTGTAGCACGATGTTTGAATTGCCAACAGGTCAAGGCTGAAAGAATGAGACCTGGTGGATTGCTACAGAGTCTAGAAGTGCCTCAATGGAATTGGGAGCACATCGCCATGGATTTTGTGACTCACTTACCTCGATCGAATAGGGGATGCGATGCGATTTGGGTTGTTGTTGACAGGATTTCGAAGTCAGCCCATTTCATTCCCTATGATGTGAGGTGTTCGATGAAGAATATGGCGAAGTTGTACATCGACCATGTGTTTAGATTGCATGGAGTGTCGATTTCGATAGTGTCCGATAGAGATCCAAGATTTACTTCCCGATTCTGGAAGAGTTTGCACGCAGCTATGGGTTCAAGATTGGCTATGAGTACAGCTTATCAGCCGCAGACAGATGGCCAATACGAGAGGGCCATACAGATTTTGGAAGATATGCTACGAGCAATAGTGATGGATTTCAGTGGTAGCTGGTAGGATTCTCTGTCTCTGGTTGAATTTTCTTATAACAATAGCTACCATGTGACTATCGGATGGCTCCATTTGAAGCTTTGTATGGTCGGAAGTGTAGATTTCCAATCTGTTGGAAAGAGATTGGTGAGAAATAGCTGTATACTCCTGAATTTGTGCAGCATATGAAAGATCAGATTGAGTTGATTCGGAGTAGAATGAAAGATGCACAAGATCGCCATGCGAGTTATGCTAATAAAAGACGCAGACCTTTGGAGTTTGAGGTTGGTGATCGAGTGTTTCTCAAAGTTTCTCCTTTCAAGAGAGTGATGAGATTCAGATTTAAGGGTAAATTGGCTCCTAAATTCGTTGGTCCCTTTGATTATTGAGAGGATTGGGTCTTTGGCTTACAGATTACGTTTGCCTGCTGAGTCAGCAGCGATGCATGATGTGTTTCATGTATCTATGTTGAGGAAATATGAGCCAAATCCGTCCCATGTGCTGAGGACTGATGAAGTAGAGATGGATTCTACCTTGAGCTATGTTGAATATCCAGTGCAGACTCTGGATAGAAAGGATAATCAGCTGAGGAATAAGAGTATACCGTTGGTGATGGTCCAATGGAGCAAGCATGGAAGAGAGGAAGCTACCTAGGAAGTTGAAGAAAAGATGAGACATGAGTGGCCTCATTTGTTTGAGCATTGCTAGTAGATTTCTTCTGGCTTGTGTTGCGTGATTTGAGTGGTTAGTATTCCTGATTGGTGACTTTCTAGTGTTTTCTTGATTCTGATCTGTTGCTGTAAGTTGATTTCGAGGGCGAAATCCATTTTTAGTTGGGGGAATGTGAGGACTAGAAATTGTTAATTTGGTAATTTATTAGTTAATCAGATCTGGGCGAGGATTAGCTAATAGAGGAGTTAACCATCGGGTTTTTAGATTTGAAGGATTTGGCTTTGTTGTTAGTGATTTTTGGATTTTCAGATTTGGCGAAGAACATATCAGATTTGAGTTATTGATCGCTATCGGGTGGCTTTTAGAAGGTAAGCTATCAGGATTCCTGCGTGAGGGTTAGCGAGAATCAGATTTGAGATATCCCTTGGGTGTTTGAGCAATTTTCCTTGAATCGGAAATAAAACGATGTAGTTTAGAGTATCAGGGATACGGTGTCGTTTGGTGATAATCAGATTTAAGTAGTGAAATCTGTTCGGAGAGAGGGAGCAGATGCGCGCGTCTTTTTGGTGAAAGTCAAGTGTTGGTCAACGTTCGAGAGTAGGTCTTTTATGCGAGATCTGTTGTGTTGAGTGGGACCCTTATGCTACGTCTTTTTGATTAGTAGCGCGACGTCGTTTGATGGTTGTGTTTTGGTATAGCATAGCGAAGTTAGATCTGCGATAGCGGAGCCAGATCTGGGTAGCGCTGAGATCTGAATAGCGCTGAGATCAGAATATGTCGGTGATTGGCTTTCACTGTAGCTTTGACTTGAGGATTTAAATATAAGTGTCGAGTACACTTAGAGAATTATGAACCCGATATTTTCTTATCTTCTTCCCAAGAACCCTCGATTAGTACTGTTCATTCGAAACTTTTCTTCGTCAATCGCCGTTGATTTACGCCGCCGTTTGGAGCAAGATTGGTGGCGCTGAGCGCGTCTTCCTTAAGGCTTTCGATTGGTACAGAGTCATAGATTGACGAGTTGAAGGAGCGCTAAGTAGTTTCAGAGTTCGATAACTTCGCGATTTCTGACCAGTGGTTCTTCTATTTCATTAGAGCTTTTGAGTAAGTGATTTCTTATCATTTTAAGCTTTGATTTAGAACTGGGAAGTACTCTGTTGAGTTGAGGTAGTTGTTTTAGGCTATGCAGCTTTGGATTACAAGCTGGCTGAGCTTTGGTGTAAGCTGATTGTTAGATATCTTGATAGATTTGAGCTTGTAGGCATCTTTCCATTGAGTTTTGATGAGCCCGTGATTAGCAGATTTGAGCAGACTGTTGGAGCTGCGTCCTACGTGATCTGTCGAGGTAGAATTTGAGATTTGAGGTACGAATTGAGCTTCTTTAAACAGCTTTAGACATAAGCATGTGAATATTCCAGCATGATCTAAATGCTGTGATCTGGGTATTTACGTGAACATATTTGGCTGACTGTGCTATGTTGATTTTATGTTCTGTTTACGATTTGATTTATGTATTCTGCTGAATTGATATTTCTGGCATTCATGCATACATATTGAGTTTGATGTTTGATTGATGACCCGAGTTGAGCTAGCATTGTGATTGGCTGGCTGAGTTGTCCGTCTGAAAGGTCAAATGCTATTATCGGGGTGGTGGCCGGCTGAGTCGTCGTGCCTGAAAACCACTGAGTTGTGATGGTCGACGGACCCGAATATCACGGACTGATGATTTCCACTGGCTGATTGTTTGTGCGTGGTGTTGAGGCTCAATTGAGATTTGCCAGCTGAGTCGTTGGCCTAGATGACTGATTTTCCTTGATAGCCTCATGCATATCATTATGTGAATATTGCATGTTTTATGACTTGTTGTTTTATGAGTGCTCTTCGTACTGGGGTTTTGACCTCGTTTCTTTTTCCTGTTTTTGAGCTGCTTGGGTCTTGGTTGGCCTTTGCAGGTTCTTCAGGTAACCAGGCTAGACAGAGTGGAGCTTCAGCTGGTCGATCCCCATTTTGATTTGAGTCCCAGTTATAACTACGTATTGATATATTGAGCTAGGGGATGTCCTGTGCCTTTATTTATGTTTGGGGATCTATAATTGATTGACTACTTAATTGTGAGTTTTGAGTTAAACTCCTTATTTTGATATAAGATTATTTTGAATAATAAATTGGATCAGGCCCAAAGTTCGAAAATTTTTAGCCCATATTTTGAATGCTTCCGTAGTATTTGGATTAAATGAGTATTTAATCTGTGATTAGCGTACTGGCCCTGACATGTTTGGTCAACTCAGATTAGGAAAAGTCAACACAACTTAAATGAGCAGATTGGATTACAATGGTTAAATAAAGTCAACTCAAATCGGACAATAAAATCAGATTGCGACTTCGATCAGATCGGAACAAAATATCAGATTGCGACTTAAATCATCTCAGGGAAAATAAACAGATCGCGAACTTAGCTCAATAGTGACTAACAGATTAGAAGATTTCCTTAGTCTGAAGCAATCGATAATATCTAAGGAAACATTCCGGAAATAAAACACGTAAGCTGCTTGTAATCTGTTAGATGAACATCCCATAATTTCAAGAAGAAAGAATAAACTTCCTCAAACATCATAAAACATCTTTTAACAAACTTTTCTGAATAAAAAATTCATCAAACCAACACTTTCTCAAAAATCATCTTTAACTCAACTCTGTATTTGAAAAACTTAAAAAAAGTTTCTCAAAACTTTAAAACTCATACAAGCATGCAAGTAGCAAATCACGATATGCTTTAACAAGTGCATCAATAAATAGAGTTTACTTACCTCAACTACTGAACACAGCTAACAGAAATTCTCCGGTGTTGAATAATTTATAGGCACAATTCAAAAAATCACTTCGAATTATTTGAAGTTTTCGGTCGGTTGGTGGAGAGATTTTCACCTCTTTAAATGGAAATTCTTTTGAAAGAATTTGATTGTATACGTAGGAAAACAAATAGCATAAGCTCACCATTTTAGAAAATATATTTAAAAGCACCGCTTCGTACACAAGCAGGCATAAACCAAACCGGATTTAAAATAGGTTGAACCGTGCTTGTTACTATTCGATCGGCCAATTCCTATGAACCGGGTTCCTGCTCTAATCTAAAAATTCATCTTGGACAAAAACTGAATATTTGAATGGAAGCTGAAGAAGGCTACTTAAAATAGCAATTAAAACCTTCAAAAAATTTAGATATATCATTGTGGATTTATGGATTTCCGGGTCATTATAGTTTAGTAGGGAGAAGCAGATGTGAGCTGATATGGGATCGCAAGATAAGTTGACTATCACGAGTCGGTCCGAGTACGTACATTGAGATCTGGGTGTGTGAGCTGATTTGAAAGTGTCATCAACTGGTCGAGACATCGAAAGCTGAATAGAGCATCGCAAGCTGACCTGAGTAATGCGTACTAGATAGAGTACCCAATGGTGAGCTGTTGAGGTGCATGCTAATCCAAGTAGCGCGTGCTGTTCTGGAGATCGTACGTTGAGCTGAATGATCTATGATGGTTTGAGCGTGCAACTTGATCTGGATAGTGAGAGCTGAGCTGATATCAGGTTATATAGTTATGCGTAAGCTGGATTCATATTTGGGAGTTACACAACGTTCTGAGATGTATAGTAAGATCAGGGACGTTGTGCTATGTAGTTTGTTTAAATCAGATTGGGCGAAAGATGATGGCGAAGAACAGTTGTGGTGAAACATGTTGGTGACATTCGTATCGGGTGAGAGATATTGGAGTGCATGAGCTAACCAGATTGTCACCTGATGCTACTGTGCATGGCATAAACTGCTTTGTCTGGTCAGATTTTGTGTCAGCTGATCTTATTCTCCTGTGATGGGGGGCACGCGATCTGAGTGTGCATGAGAGCTGAGTGTGAGTGCACAAGAGCTATTTCGCGTGCGAGAGCTGACCTGTTCTGCAAGCGTGATTTGGTCGGTATGTTATCTTAGTAGGTGCGATTTAAGATTACTGTGCATGAGGCGCAATCCCATCTATTAACTCTGTGCTGAGCTGGGTATTGCATGAGATGAATATTTTTCATGATCAGATCTTAGTGCACGATCTGATATGATGCACGATCTGTTATATGTGCATGCCTAAGCTGGAACAGTGGGGGTCTGAGTTGGTCCAAAGGTACTGTACATTAGATCGGGGGATTTAGTAGTATGTATATGACCCATTGACCAAACAATTAGTCACTTTAGACCACAAGTACCATATAACCTCCTGAGTGTTCGCCAGATATTTTCGCGAAACCCTCGTCGATACATTGTTCATTTGACACCTTTATTTCCGATTTTCGGAGTTTGGCCGATCAGATATTGTAACACCCTAAATTTAACGACTGCCCCCACTGTACCAACACTGATCTTTCTAGCGTGTTTTGTTCTCACTCGCACGCACCATGAGAAAACTTCCCAGGTGTCACCCATCCCAAAATTGTCCCAAGTAAAGCACGCTTAACTTTGGAGTTCTTAAGTGATGACCTCCCGAAAAGAATATGCACCTTGTTGATATGAATAGTACCAATTAAATCTGATAAGCCTTTCTCAACTAATTTCAATTACATCTATAACTTCCCAGTCTCGTAATCCCTATCATTCCGGTGTGAGATCGGTTCATTCATGTGCCCCATCGCCTCTAGCAGCCTGCCAGGAGCCGCTCATTGTCCGTGAAACCTCTTAGCACCGGAGATCACTCCCCATCCTCTTTTGAGCCCCGGACCTCACATGTCCACCAGCTTCCTCTTGTTCGTCCCCGAACCACACCGTACTAAGAGAGGTCGGCTCTGATACCAACTTGAAACACCCTCAAACTATTTTATTCGTTTTCTAGTAAAATAAATGCGGAATTTTTTTCTAAAAATAACTCAAAAGTTTTAATAAAACTCAATAACATAAGATACTTCAAATTTGAAATGGAGTTGAAGGACCAAAGAAATCATCTCAACCGTACTACACAGCCTCCACTGAAATAAAAGAGTATTCTTCGCCAAAACAAAATCTGAAACCTAAATAAAAGTAAAAATCTTTTCCTTTCTCATCGTCAGCGGAAAACACAAGGTCGCTGGGAATGTGCCAACTGAACTGCCATCCACTCAAAGGTCCTGCCCCTCAGTCTCAGTCTCCACGTCATCTGCACCAATCAAACGTAGTGAGCCTAGAGGCTCAACAAGTACAAAACTGGATAATAGCAAATACCACGTAATACAAGAACATGCATTAAAATGATTGTACTCAAATAATTTTCTCAAACTTTAAAATGCATAAGAAAATATCAGCTCACAGCATTTTCCTTAAAATTCATGCATAGGAAATAGAAAATATTTTATGGTGAACTCCGTTTCTCGACTGTGGTCCCTCAACCTCATGTCGCTTGATCAAGCTAATAGGTACCATGGTACTAGGTTTGGTATAGCTCCCTAGTGCTTTTCTGGTTTCTATACACGTCAGTTTGGTATGGCTCCCCAGTGCTTATCTGGTTTCCATACACTTCAAGTTTGGTATGGCTCCCGGAACGTCTCCCGCCACCCCATACCTCGTAATTTGACGTGGCTCCCGAGACGTCTCTCGACCCCATATCTCGTAATAGTTAACCACAGCCAAGTCCCATCATTCAAAATATTTTCATCACTTTTCTCAACATTATGCCTCAAATACTTCCTCATACCTCATGTCTCAACATCAATTTCATGCCTCAAAAGTAACAACTTTTCTTTTCCTCAAAATTTTCGTAAAACTTCATAATTCATAAAAATTCTTAAAAATTGCTAAAACATCATAAAATAAACTTAAAATCATCATTTTAAATATTTCATGACAGTAGGATACCCCTAGGACCAGAATCCCGACATGGCTATTTTCGCACCCGTGAGATGCAGGTTGAGTGACTAAACCGTAAAAATAATAAAAAAATCCATTTCTTAACCAAACTACTCCCCGTTTGAACCCACACGCTAGCTCGATGGGATAACTATTGGAACCAACCAGACTCAAAAATAATTCCAGACGTGATGAACCTGAAGTCTGCAATTCCACTGTCCGTGCACAGATAACAAACCGGCATAGTCAAGGAACAACCCTCAAACCCGACCATTTTTCTCGAACCAAGGACACGACCAGACCCTCACTCAGCCTCTTAGTGACCCCTAAATTCAATCCTAGCCAACCTAGACTGAACCACGGACCACAAGACACAACCCTAGCCACCAAACTCACACATTCATCCATCCTATGCATAGATCTTTCGATGGCTTGAAGAATTCGAGCCACTTCCGATCCCTGCCCCTTCCATTACCACAACAGACCTGGTTCTCACCCTAGACCGATCCATACACGACCAGGACTAGCCCTCAACCTATCCACACTTCCAATCCCTACATCCCCTTCGGCCTGCCTTCACTCAAAACTCATGGCCTATGAATCCTCTCGAACCTAGGCAGCCATTTCATGAGAAACATCAGAAAATTCGTCAATTATGATTTCAAAAAATTAAAATTAAGAGATCTAAACATTCATGAAATAATATGCTTGAAAGGTGCATTAATAGAGAACTTTGTACTTGCCTTCTCTTGAAGAACTTACAACAATTATTTACCACCTTCAAGAGGAGGGAGAACACCAGGATTTTCTTCTGAAATTTCTTTGAAAAAACTTGAGAATCAATGGGGAAATGGATAGGGGGAGGGTGGCGCCAAGGGGAGGGTTAGGGTTTGCTCTCCTCTTTTTTTCTTTTTTTGTTTGAAATGAATGATGTTTGTGTGATAGGGGCGGCATGAAAATCTAATATAAAATGGAGGAAATGTGTTTTAAAAGTTGTTAAAATGTTGAAGGAAAGTTGTTATTTCATGCATAATAAAAGTGCTACAAATTAAATAAAATTCCTCATTTTCCTACATCAATATTTTTCAAAATTAGGGGACAAATTGGAATGGGATGCTTGATTTTATTTGTAGAATTGAAGGTGTATAAAAGTTGTCATTTACTAATAAAAGTGCTAATTGCTTTAAAACTAGGTAAATGGATAAACTTCCTAAACTCAAATAATTTTCTAACTTTGAAATATTTAAAAGAATAAATAGAATTTAAAAAATATCATTATAAAACTTCTAGGGCATATGGTGTGATCTCAAGAATTAATTTTTATAAAAATCGACTTTATCTCGGTGTTCCCGTCTCGACCTTCATGGTCTCGAAACATGTAGGAAAATTTTCTAAAGAGAATATCGATAATTTCTTCAAATGAAAAGGTAACAAAAAAAATCATGAAATAAATTTAGTACTACAAGTAAAATAAAATACTAAGGCATGTGATTTAGGTAGGAAAAATTTTCGGGTGTTACAATACTCTCCCCTTTAACAAGAATTTCGTCCTCGAAATTCGAAAACTTACCGAAGAGCTACTGGTAGCGCTCCTTGATATCAGCTTCTATCTCCCACATAGCTTCCTCATAGGAATGGTTCAGCCACTTCACCTTGACCATGGGGATGGTCCGATTGTGTAGATTCCGATCTTGTCTGCCTAAGATCCGAGTAGCTCGCTCCTCGAAAGTCAACTACGGCGATAGACGAAGTGGCTCGAAACTCAGCACATGCGAGGGGGTTCGACATGTATTTCCTAGATGTGGAATACGTTGTGTACGGCTGCTAGGCTTGGCGGTAGGGCTACGCGGTAAGCTAATGTCCTACTCTGTCTAAGATCTCCAAGGGTCATATGAATCTTGGTGCTAGCTTTCCCTTCTTTCTGAACCTCATTACACCCTTCATAGGAGCAACCTTCACAAAAACATGGTCCCCGACTATGAATTCTAACTCCTTCCTCATCAGATCAGCACAACTCTTTTGTCGACTCTGGAAAGTCCTCATCCTATCCCTGATCCTCGTCACTGTGCCCACCTTCTGCTGAACTAAGACAATCTGCACCTCCTCCCATAAAGTTCCCCTCCTAAGGTGCCATGCCGATGGAGGCCTGAAAGCTGTTCTTGTATGTGAACTCTACTAAAGGTAGCTTGGATTCCCAACTAGCCTGGAAATCGATAGCGCACGCTCACAACAGATCCTCTAGTATCTGGTTCACTCTCTCAGTCTGCCCATCTCTAGGGGTGAAATGACGTGCTGAACTGTAACTTCGTCCCCAGAGAATCATGAAGACTCCTCCAAAACGCTGATGTGAACCTAGTATCTCTGTCCGATACAATAGAGACTGGGATCCCATGTAGTCTGACAATCTCTCGGATGTACAATTCAGCATACTACGTCATAGAGAATGTGGTCCTCACCGGTAGGAAATGCGTTGGATTTTGTGAGTCGATCCACAATCACCCAAATAGAGTTCGAGCCTCTTGTTGTTCTCGACAATTCCACGATAAAATCCATCAAGATGTTCTCCCACTTCCACTCAGGGATAGGGAATGGCTTCAGTAACCAGCTGGTCTCAGATGCTCAGCCTTGACCTGTTGGCAAGTTAAACACTTGGACACAAAACGGTTGATGTCACGTTTCATGCCCGACCACCAATACAACTGTTGTAGGTCCTTGTACATCTTCGTGCTCCCTGAGTGAACTGAGTAAGGTGACTCATGATATGCAAACCATGCTCAACCACAATGCATCAGCAATAAACGAATGCGATGCTCCTGTATCAAACAATACACGCGCAGGAAAATCAAAGACAAAACAAGTACCTGCGACCGCTCCTATTGGCGTGCCCTCCGCTTGCTCCCTCGTCATGGCATTCACCTGGGCATACTGAGGTCCTGAAAACTAGGGCTGGGAAGATTTTCCAAATCGTGAAGGACCAGGCTGCTGGAACGGCCTATACTGAGGCTCTCCCAACCTCTGATGCGGAGCAGGAAAAGAACGACCTCGAGACGATCCACCCACATGACCCTGCGGTGGGGCAGCGGTGTGCTGAGATCCAGCCAAAGGACACACTCTCACAAAGTGTCCATACTGTCCACAGATGTTACACGAACCCTGCACACCTACACACTGCACTGTAGGATGCTTTCCTCCACACTGGCCCCAAAACTCGACTTTGGAACTACTGCTATAGAACTACCCGAGCCAGAAGAACTAGAACCAGAATTCTTCTTGAACTGACGACCACGAGGTCTAAACCTATGATGTATAGACTGTTGGGCTGCCTGCTGCTGGGGTGGCTGGGATGACTGCATAGACTAGGATGACTGCACAGACTGGGAACCATGGGACGATTACCTTGCACCACTTGCGGCCTAACACGAGACCTACGGTTATGCTGTCCTTCCTCAATAATCATAGACTTCTCCACCGCATTCGCATAACTCGTCGGTGAACCCCGCCAACACCAAAGAATACAACTCTTCATTCAGTACCTCCAAGAACTTGTTCCACTTCGCCCTCTCTCGGTCAGACACATGCGGAACATACGCAAGAAGAGAAGAAAACCTCCGGGCATACTCTCCCTCGGACATAGTCCCCTGCACCAGGTTATCAAACTCACGCTCCCTGGCGTTAACATAGGACTCAGGGACGTACTCCTGTCGGAAGGCAGTAAAAAAACCGTTCCACAAGATCCCTACACCAGTCTCCTCTAACGCTCAAGAAGCACCTCTCCACCAACGCTCGGCACTCCTCCTCAACTGAAATGTAGCCAAACTCAACCGACGCTCGTCATCATACCTCACACGGTCAAACAACCCGGTTATGTGCTGCAACCAGGACTCCGCATCGGAACTAGACTCATCACCGTTAAACGTCTGAGGATTCATCCGCTGAACCTCGACATCACAAGTTCCATGTCGTCCACACGGACTGCCAGCTCATCAACCTCGTCCTCGACCTGTCCTATCACGACTATGAAAAGTCCACTACGCTGCACCTCCTCGTTCTGACCCTCGGATTCCTCCTGAAACTGCCCTCTACCACTACCCCTACGTCTAGATGGCATCTACGAAGGCACTAAGAGGGTAAGATCACACAGCAACAATGATATCACATAACCAATAAGTCACATAGTCATGCACATGCAACAAGCAACACTGTGCCTAGACTCAAGTGCGATCAAAAGAAATCGAGCTTATCCTTGCTTAAGCTCTGATACCAAAAATGTCAGGCCTCGTGCTCAACTCAGAGATAAACCACGCAAAACAATAGCGGAAGCAATAAAAATAGTGGTTAAATTTTTGCTTTTTGGCCTGACTTAAGAAAACATAATTTAAAATACAATGTTATTCAAATAAAGGTTTTACAATATCCACAACGATACAACATGGAGTGACCCTCAATCAACAACGTAGAAACAACATAACGAAATATCATATGTATCTACTACATATAACTGGGACACTCTATCCACCTCCCGGGGCACTACCAGTTGGATCTACTCCACGACCCATGGAGAAACCATGGTAACCTGAAAACGTAAACAGTCAAACAAACACCAACCCCAGAGGGACATGGGGTCAATCCCCAGTATGGAGAGCAACTGAAAAACAACATTAAGATAGCAACAGATAAAATGCTAATGCTATGCATGAGATAAGGCTACAACTGAAGGCAGGGAGCCAAAGAAATCTCAAGGAATAGCTCAACAACAATCAACAGATCACTGTAGGATAGTGGCCATGGGGTGTGTGAGCACATGGGAGCTACCCACTCGTCACAACACACGGTACCAGATGCACAACAATTCACTCAACCCGCTGTTGCCCAACTCATGAGATGTAGGAGCTACCCACTCCGCTCATAGTGGCTAACAGATCCCAGCAGAGAGATGAGGTATACGGGAGTTACCCGCTCGTCCTCCAATACAAGCATCCTGGCACACACAGATCAAGATAACAAGGCACGACTAAAAAATATCAAAGCTCAACAACATGAAAATGCGTGTATGTTCATGCAACAGAATGCAACAAGATATAACAACCAATGAATAGCATACATAGTACATCAGATCATCAAGCAAACACACATATCCATGCCACATCCAACGCCGTAAAACAAGCTCACATCCGTACCTATGTTCTGACCTATAATTACCACAAACGAAGTCCCGAGCAACCAAATCTAAAACCTGTTAAGCCAAAAAACAGCGCTAACTCAGGGACTCAAAGCTTAGAACCCACCACTGGGAGATACGAGCTCAACCAGCTTCGTCCTACCCTACGAATTTTAACAACCAGCTCTAAACAGAGCGCAAGGGTACAATTAACACTTACCCAACAAGCTACCTGAACGGCAGGACCAAACCGATGCTTATGCTAACAGACTACAGAAGGGAGATGTCTTCGTGATCCACCTCCAGCTCCTCCAAAGTCTCCAAAAGAGGTATAGGAAGAAAGGTCTCGACAAGAGGAGTCCAGCGCTACCACTCTTGCCTCAGTCGGAGCTGTCTACCGCCGTCAATCAGAGAAGATAAGGTTCGATGAACAGTAGCTAGGGTATCGCGACAGGGTAAGGTTACAAGAATATTTCAAAGTGTCGGAAAGAGATAATGGAGAGACCGAAGTCAAAGTCCTCAATATACACTTAAGTCTCCCAAATCTGATAAACAACAGCCACCGACAACTTAAGATCCAAAGCTAATCCCAACTCAGATCCAAGTAACACTCTAGATCTGGACCATACGCTAAACAGATTTGGAACTTATCCAAACGACGTCGCACCAAAGACCGCTCGCTCACTAGGACGCGTTATCCCGCTAGCCAAGTCTGAATCACTAAAAGGCGTCGCATCACTCCTAACTACAACACTCAGATCTGACCCCCAAAACTTGATCAAATCTGAAAGCCACTGGACCGCACCAGTCTACCCCGCAACACGAACCGGGACTAAGAACCAGATCTGTCCACGCACTAACGCTCGAACTCAAATCTGGTTCCTTGCCAAACGACAACGTTCCGCTATCCGCACGATACATTCCACCTGTGCGCCCAGAATAACGCGCGACTACCAGATCTGATTACAGGATCTGAACACGATTGACCCGCGTTGACAAACGCCCAAGTCTGATTCCTACTTCGTACAATCTCCAGTCCACGCACTAACGCTCGAACTCAAATCTGGTTCCTTGCCAAACGACAACGTTCCGCTATCCGCACGATACATTCCACCTGTGCGCCCAGAATAACGCGCGACTACCAGATCTGATTACAGGATCTGAACACGATTGACCCGCGTTGACAAACGCCCAAGTCTGATTCCTACTTCGTACAATCTCCAACTTTCTAGAGCTGTTCTAAGCACCAATACCGACCCAATAGCTTCACCAAGTGTACCAGCTCAAAGCTGGCTCATCCAAGATCTGTTCAAGCCAAATCTGGTCTATGCTAAACCTGATTAATTAGCTCAATTAATCCATTAAACTTTCAGGTCTCACAAAACGACGTCGCACCGGGGTATAGTTCTCATCAAATCTGATGCTCGCCAAACGACGTCACATCAATCATACTCAACCAACGCCAAATCTGGTATACGCCAAGCGACATCGTATCGCTTATACTCAACCCGCGTCTACCGGGTTATCCAAAACGACACCATTTCATCTCTCACTTAGGACAACTCACTCATACACACGAGGGTCAGATTTGGACACCCAAATCTTACTCAAATCTGAAAAACTACGAACCGGTCTACGGAAACTGCGAACTAAACCGATTCTCACAGCGCCTCTAAACACTCACGCGGGGTATTCTCCAAATCTGAACTCCTGCTACACCCGATACACCAAATCTACCCAACGCGTACTCTCTCCTTCACTCAACGTTACACACCCGATTCAATTCTAAGCCAAATATGAAGCTCCTTAGTATCTTACTCAGCACGAGAAACCTCTCGGGACTAAATCACCATTCAGATTTGACAAATTCGTTAGTTACTATATAACCAAATCTAGCATAATTCCCCAAATCTGCTCCAAACACGCCACTAATCAAACATGTTAATTACAGTCCTCACAAGAACAGAACGGGGAGCTACCAACTCACCCAGCTCAAATCGAAACCTTAAACACGATAATCGACTCTAAACAAAACATAAATATAACCAAATCTTACACAAGATCTCAAGAGGAAAGGGAGAAATATCGACCAGAAATTGCAAAAATGTTCAAACGCTTCAACCACCTCGCACCCACTCGACAGGTCGACCCAAGGCTAAAAAGTGGAACCAAACGAATGGTCTTGGAGAGATGAACCCAGAGTCACCAGCCTTGCTCCAAACGGCAGCATAAAATGACGACAATCGGAAGAAATCAAGTACGATTAACAGTAAGGGTTGGGGGAACAATATGTATCGAAGGCTCTCTGGAAAGAAGATAGCGCATATCGGGTCTCAAATTTGCTAAGTGTTGTTTGAAATTATATTTATTCTCCCAGTCAACGCTGTAGTGAAAGTCAACCAGCTCAGATCTTAGCACCACACCAGATTTGAATCCTCTACGCTATATCATCTCGCGACCACCAGACGACGTTGCACAGGAGTCCAGCTCAGAACAAACAGATCACGCGTACCTAGCGTATAGTTCAGAACATATGCACAGATCAGCTCTTGGATCCAGCAGATTATGCCACTTCGACAAATCATATGCGTATCATTTCCCGCACACCTATCACCTCGTGCAACCAACAGATCACGCTGGTCAACTCCAGCAACCAGCGTCCAAGCTGATGTCGCTAAACGAAGTCCCGTTGTCTCCAGCTCGGGACAATCAGATTACGCATACATAGACCATCTCACATACATCCAGCTCTTGCCTAAGCTGGAATCCAAAAACTGCACCGGTCTACACCAAGATCACGAACCGGGCCGGCCCACACATTACCACCAACTCGCACACCTGTAAATCGTTTTCCATCCCTTCGCTATTCCAACAGCTCAGAGATGTTCTGTCCCAAAACAGCTCATGCTAGGGATAGTAGAACAGATCACGCATTGGACAGCTTATACATACTTGTCATTTCTCTCCAAATCTGAACCCTTCACAGCTCTTTTTCAATCTGAAAATCATCATCAGCTTAGACCAATTCTCTTAAGCTGAATACCCAACAGCTCACATCTCCCTTGGTTAATCCTCATCCTGATTTGATTAACTCGTTAATCACCATCTAACGTTTTCTAGTCCTCACAGGCTATGAGCCATGAAAGCTTAAGCAGAGCTGACTTCTTAGTTATCTTGGCAGATTAGAGCATTTATTGTGGTTTTTGCCGTAAGCTGTTGGGCTTGAGATATTTAACGAGACTTTAGCGGAGCAGGGAGTGTGTTCTGATATTAGCCATAAGTTGTGTTGAGGTATTGTACCAAGATTTGCATAATGTACTGATTGAGCTTATAGTAACAGTTTTGACATAAGCATGAGAATATTTCCAGCGTGAACTGACTGTTGTGTATTATTTGCTGGCTATAAGCTGAGTCTGCTTAGCCGTACTTTATATGATGATTCTTTGATTTGCTTATGTATGATTATAGTATGTTTATTGTGTAAGCTGATACTGTCTTGCATACATACATATCATCTCTGATTTAGAGCATCGGGCCTGAAATTTTGGTATCAGAGCTTAAACAAGGATAAGCTCGATTTTTTTCTATTACACTTGAGTCTAGGCATAGAGTTTGAACTTTTGTTTATGCTTTAATCTGTGATTTATATATCTGCCTATGTGTTTAACTTTTAAATCTTGGTTAGATGCCACCGAGAAGGAGAGGTAGAGCTGCTAGCCAGGTATTTGGGGAGTCTAGAGCCCCGGAGAGTGAAGAGGATGTTGCTCAACAGAATGTACCTTTGCGTCGTCGAGCTAGATAGTCAGAGGTTGAGGTGGAGAATTTGGTTAGACAGATTGGTGAGATGGAGCTAGTGTTGGCTAGATTCCAGAGAATTAATCCCCCTACCTTTACTGGAGCCGAGGGTGGTTTAATGGCCGAGGGTTGTTTAGAACACATGGAGGAGTTGTTTGATATCGTGGATTATTCCGATGAGAAGAGATTGAAAAGTCTGTAATATCCAGCCAAACCTAAGAAACTATGGATCTCCAAAACACTCCTAGGTCGCTCCCAGTTAAGAACAATTTCGACCTTACTAGGATCCACCGAAATACCTTCTGCAGATATGATATGACCCAAAAAGATTACTTTATCCAACCAGAATTCACACTTACTAAACTTCGCATACATCTGTGAGTCTCTAAGTTTCTACAACAACAACCTCAAGTGTTCCTTATGATCTCTGAAGTTCCTCGAATACACCAAGATGTCATCTATGAAGATAATCACAAAACGATCGATGTACTCACTAAAGACGCGATTCAACAAATCCATGAAGACAACAGAGGCATTCGTCAATCCAAACGGCATCACCAGAAACTCATAATGCCCGTATCTAGTCCTGAACGCCGTCTTCACCACATCAGCGTCTCTAATCCGCAACTGATGATAACCAGATCGCAGATCAATCTTGGAGTACACTGCCGATCCCTGCAGGTGATCAAACAGATCATCAATTCTTGGTAAAGGGTAGTTTTTCCTGATCGTCGCTTTATTCAACTGCCGAAAATCCACACAGATCCTCATAGACCCATCCTTCTTCTTCACGAAGAGAATCGGAGCTCCCAAGGAGACATACTCGGCCTAATAAATCCCTTCTCTATAAGATCACACAACTGATCTTTGAGCTCCTTCAACTCGGCTGGTGTCAATTGGTAAGGGGCTCTCGAAATTGGGGCTGTCCCTGGTACCAACTCTATGCTAAAGTCACTCTCTCCTCTCGGAGGGAATCCAAGAACCTCATCCGGAAACACATCGGGAAACTCTCGAGCAATCGGGACATCACTCAACTCTATCTGTGATTCTTGGGAAATATCAAGGGCATATATCATAAACCCAGAGTTCTCTAGCGACAACAAGCTAAGCATCTCCATGGCAGACACTAGTGGAATCTTGGATCGCGAATCAGCATCGTAGAAATCCCACTTTTCCCCAAATTGAGATCTAAACCTCACTACACCATGGAAACAATCAACGGTCTCTCTATAACTGGACAACACGTCTATTCCATAGATACAATCAAAATATCTAATCTCCAAGGCAATCAAATTCGTCACCAACACATTCTCATCAAATCTAACCACACAATCCAAAACCACTTCACGGGACGTCAACCACACGCCAGCAGGAGTAGAAACAAATACAACATCACACAGTGGGGTAGAACTCAACCCACACTCATGCACAAACAAATCAGATATAAAAGAGTGTGATGCTCCAGCATCAAACAAAACTCGTGCAGGAAAATCAAAGATAGCACAAGTACCTGCAATAAATCCTCCAGGCATATCATCAGCTTGCTCTCTCGTCAAGGCATTCACCTGAGCTTGCTGTGGTCCCGAAAACTGAGGTCTAGAAGATCCTCCGAACCTAGACGGTTCTCGTGGTTGGAATCCTGATCGTTGAGACTGAGAAAAAGGTTTCGATCTCTACGAAGAACCACCAGCTGAACCTTGCTGTGACTGATTAGAGGGCTGTTCCCTCGTCGACGGACACGCTCTAGCCAGATGCCCGGTTTGCCCACACTTGTAACAGTGACCCTGAAGTCCACGACACTGAGAAGTCATATGACGACCTCCGTACTGTCCACACGTCACTCCTCCAGAGCCACTACCACCAGAGCTAACAGAAACAACAAAAATCGAATTCGACCATCTCTTGAACTGATTCCCACAATAGGCTTGAACCTCTGGCGATTAGACTGCTGCGGCGTCTCAGGAGGCTGATGGTTGCGTCACCTCTAGCACAGGTTGAAATAAGCGTCCAGATGTCGGCTGAACCTGATTCTGCCCTTCCAACACTCTCCTCAATGTCCACCGCCCTATCCATTGCCTCGACATAAGTCGCAGGGGAACCAGCCAACACCATACGGAACAAATCAGGATTCAAACCTCTCAGAAACTTGTTCCTCTTCGTTCACTCCTGTTAGCAACATGGGGAACATACGACAGAAGCGAAGAAAACTGTCTAGCATACTCGGCCACCCTCAAGTTCCCTTGCTTCAGATTATCGAATTTCCGCTCACGGTTATTATAGTACGACTCAGGGGTATACTCCTGTCGAAAAGCTGCACAGAAGCTCTACCAAGAAATCAAAGTACCACTCTCTCTCATGACTCGAGAAGTACCTTTCCACCGCGTTGAGCATGATCCCTCAACTGCAAGACAGCCAACTTCAGTCTCCTCTCCTGAGAGTACTCCACTGTGTCAAAAAAATCCTCCATATGCTCCAGCCAGCCTTCAGCCATCAGACTACTCTCAGCACAAGTGAACGTAGGAGGATTCATCCTCTAGAATCTAGCCAGAACTAGCTCCATCTCGCCAATCTGCCTAGTCACATCTTCCACCTCGACCTCTGCCTATCTCGCTCGATGACGCAAAGGCACACTCTGCTGCTCAACGTCCCCATTGCTCCTCGGGGCTCTAGACTCCCCAACTACCTGCCTAACGGTTCTACTTCTACCTCTCCTCGACGGCATCTTTCAAAACTCAGAGGTAAGAACCAAAAGCAGATAATACACAAAGGCAAGCAGCACAATCACAAAGTCAATCACAAATAAAACTCAAACTCTGTGCCTAGACTCGAGTGTGATAGGAAAGAAATCAAGCTTATCCCTGCCTAAGCTCTAATACAAAAAATGTCAGGCCCGGTGCGCAAAATCATAGATTAATTAATCAATTAATCATAATTACACGGAAGCATAGAAACACGGGCTAAAAATTTTCATTTTGGGCCTGAACTAATGTCAAGTCTTAAAAATAAAACATAATCAAAATATGGATTTAACTCAAAATCCAACAACAAAAACAACCAATACAGTAAAATACAAATAAAGATCCCCAAATACATAATCACATAGGGCATCCCGTGGTTCAATACATATTATACATAACTGGGACTCAGAACTGGATCTACCAGCCGACTCTCCACTTGGTCCAGCTGGATTACCTGAAGATCCTGCAAAGGCCAACACGGACCAAAGCAGCCAAAAACAGGGAAATAAACGAGGTCAAACCTTAGTACGAAGAGCCTCTATAAAACCAGCTAACATATAAAACATGCAATATCTCAAGCGTGCAATGCATGATCTGGGTACCATGAAATCTCATCAGGTATCAACAACACTCCATGCCCAAATCTCGGCAGTGAATCAATAAAGTAGTGGCCACAACTCACGTGGAATCATGGGTGCTACCCATGCCCTTCACATGCAGTACCAATAGCTTGCAATCTAATCTTTCAATCTCAACCCATCGGTGTCATCCATGCTAGCTGAGGGGTGGGAGCTACCCAAGCGAACCTCAGGGCAATCGACAAACCTCATGGAAGGGATTCGAGGATACGGTAACCACACGACACCTCGATCATTCATTTTCTCAAAAACATTAGAATCAGCATACTGGTACTGTCAATCGATCGGTTCTCAATTAAATCAGGCTCAATATGATACGCGTTTATGCAAGACAGATTTCAGCTCACCATAAACGCAATAAATAACACATAGACAATTAGAACAGAGAACCACAATTATCTGCACATCTAGACAACTTCAGCTAGCACATATACACGGCAGATAACGCAACACAGCATCTCACATCACGCAGGAAATATTAACATGATTATATCAAAGCTGCTAGTATAAGCTCAATCGTAACTCAAACACGTACCAATACTACCTCACAGATCTCACAGGGGCACACGCTCAGCAGCTCACACACGAGAATATAGCTCCTGCAGCTCTCGGCGAACACCTAACAAAAGCTGCTCGAACAATAATGTTGCTACCACCTGCTCAGCCACACATAAACAGCTCAGGGATAACTATACTGGAACAGATTTGGGTGCTACCAACAATTCTACCCAAACAGATACCTTAACCAAGATAACAGCGCTAATCGAAGCTCAGAATAGGAAGAAACAATTACCCAAAGCTGCTTAAGAACGAAGAACTACTGGCTCTGACATCGCAAAAATAATCAAACACCGCAACTACTTCGCTCTCCCTCAACTCGACGACTCCAGTCTCCAATATGGTATCAATCGAAAGATCTTAAGGAGACGAGCTCAAAGCCACAAATCTTACTCCAAACGGTGACGTAAATCGACGGCAATCACCGGATTTTTGTTTGAATGAACAGTAAGGGTTCGAAGAACAGATATAAGTCGAACACTCTCTGGGGAAGAAGATAAGAAATTTCGGATGTCCAATTCGCTAAGTGTTGGTCAACACATGTATATATATTCCCTAGTCAACACTATAGTGCCACCGACAAACTCAGATCTGAGCACACAACCAGCTTTGACTTCTCTATGCTAACCAGATCTGATTCCTCTCGCCACACCAGATCTGACTACCACCAAACGACGTCGCACGGGGGTCCAGTTCTCAAATCTGATGCTCGTTAAACGACATCACATCAATCATACTCAACCAACGCCAAATCTGGTGTACGCCAAGTGACATCGTATCGCTTATACGCAACCCGTGTCTACCCGGTTTATCCAAAAAGACATCGTTTCATCTCCCGCTCAGGACAACTCACTCATACACGTGAGGGTCAGATCTGGACACCTAGATCTTACTCAAATCTGAAAAACTACGAACCGATCTACTCAACATGTGAACTAAACCGATTCTCACAGCGCCTCTAAACACTCACACGAGGTATTCTCCAAATCTGAACTCCCGCTACACCCGATACACCAAATCTACCCAACGTGTACTCTGTTCTTCACTCAACGATACACACCCGATTCAATTCTAAGCCAAATTCGAAGCTCCTTAACAGCTTACTCAGCACGAGATACCACTCGGGAGTAAATCACCATTCAGATTTGACAAATTCGTTAGTTACTATATAACCAGTTCTAGCTTAATTCCCCAAATCTTCTCAAACATGCCACTAATCAAACCTGTTAATTACAGTCCTCACAAGAACAGAGCGGGGAGCTACCAACTCACCCAGCTCAAATCGACCCCTTAAACACGATAACCGACTCTAAACGAAATGTAAAACACTAAGCAACTCTTACCCAAGAGATCAAGCGGAACGGGAGAACTATCGGCTGGAAATCACAAAAATGTTCGAACGCTTCAACCACCTCGCACCCACTCGACAAGTCAATCCAAGGCTCCAAAGTGGTACCAAACGAATGGTCTTGGAGAGAGGAACCCAGTGCCACCAGCCTTGCTCCAAACGGCGGCATAAATCGACGACAATCGGAAGAAATCAAGTACGATGAACAGTAAGGGTTTGGGGAGCAATACGTATCGAAGGCTCCCTGGAAATAACATAGGGAACATCGGATCTCAAATTTGCTATGTGTTGTTCGAAAATTATATTTATTCTCCCAGTCAACGCTACAGTGAAAGTCAACCAGCTCAGATCTTAGCACTACACCAGATATGACTCCTCTACGCTACACGAGCTCGCGACCACCAGACGACGTCTCACAGGAGTCCAGCTCAGAACAAATAGATCACGCATACCCAGCGCACAGTTCAAAACATACGCACATATCAGCTCTTGGATCCAACAGATTACGCCACTTCGACAAATCACATTTGCATATCATTTCCAGCACACCTATTAGCTCGTGCAACCAAAAGATCATGCTGGTCAACTCGAGCAACCAGCGTATAAGCTGATGTTGCTAAACGGCGTCGCGTCATCTCTAGCTCGGGACAAACAGATTATGCATACGTATACCAGCTCACATACATCCAGCTCTTGCCTAAGCTGGAATCCATAAACCGCACCGGTCTACACCAAGATCATGAACCAGGCCGATCCACACAGTACCACCAACTCGTGCACCTGTAAGCCGTTTTCCATCCCTTCGCTATTCCAACAGCTCAGAGCTGTTCCGTACCAAAATAGCTCACGCTAGGGATAGTAGAACAGATCACGCATTGGACAGCTTATACATACAGGGCATTTCTATCCAAAGCGGAACCCTTCACAACTCTTGTCCAATCTGAAAATCATCATCAGCTTAGACCAATTCTCCTAAGCTGAATACCCGACAGATCATGTCTCCCTTGGTTAATCCTAATCCTGATCTGATTAACTCGTTAATCACCATCTAACGATTTCTATCCTCACAGGCTGTGATCCATGAATGCTTAAGCAGAGCTGACTTCTTAGTTATCTTGGCAGATTAGAGCATTTCTTGTGGTTTTTGCCGTAAGCTGTTTGAGCTATTTAACAAGACTTGAGCGAAGCAGGGAGTGTGTTCTGATGTTAGCCGTAAGATGTGCTGAGGTATTGTACCAAGATTTGCGTAATGTATGGATTTAGCTTATATTAACAGTTTTGACATAAGCATGAGAATATTTCGAGCGTGAACTGACTGCTGTGTATTATTTGCTGGCTGTAAGCAATGTCTGCTTAGCGGTGCTTTATATGATGATTCTATGATTTGCTTATGTATGATTATTGTATGTTTATTGTGTAAGCTGATACTGTCTTGCATACATACATATCATCTTGAGCCGACTCCTTTTAATACCTGATTTTATCCGAGTATGGATAGTGCCAGCATGCTGATTTTTGAAAATGAAATTAGGGGTGTTGGTTGGATCCCATATCCTCGACTCTCCGCTGCGAGATTTGTGTCTGTCCTGAGGTTCATTTTGGTAGCTCCCACCCCTCAGTAAGCTGAATGGAACCAGCAGCATAAAGTCTTTCATGATTCACAGCTGAGTCTGTTGTGAACCCTTTTGACAGCCAATGAGTCTTCGTTGTACCCTTCATGCATTGCACGTCTTGAGATATTGCATGTCTTATCTGATTGTTGTTTTATGAGTTCTCTTCGTACTGAGGTTTGACCTCATTGTTTTCCCTTTTTGGGGGATGCTTTGGTCTTGTGTTTGGCCTTGTAGGTTCTTCAGGTAAATCAACTGGACTGAGTGGTGCGTCAGCTGGTAGAACCCTTTTTGAGTCCCAGTTATGTATATTGTATTTAGTCAGTTTAACAGGGGATGCTCTGCTTGAATGTTTGTATTAAATCTTGTATCCGTTGGATATTTTTATGCATTTCTGGTGTTTTTTATGTAGAGATTTTTGAGTTAAAATCTATACTTTGAGTATGAAGGTATTTTCGTTCAGGCCGAAAAAGAAAATTTTTAATCCACTTTTTAAACTTCCGTATTTGCGTAAATTGAGTGCTTAATCTCTGATTTAGAGAATCAGGCCTGAAATTTTCGTATCAGAGCTTAAACTGGGATAAGCTTGATTCTTTTCTATTACTTGAGTCTAGGCACAGATTTTGAACTTTTTTTTATGCTTGACTATGTGATTTCTATATCTGCCTATGTGTTTAACTTTTAAATCTTGGTTAGATGCCATCGAGAAGGAGAGGTAGAGCTGCTAGGCAGGTAGTTTGGGAGTCTAGAGACCCGGAGAGTGACAAGGATGTTGCTCCGTATAATGTACCTTTGCATCGTCGAGCTGGATAGGCAGAGGTTGAGGTGGAGAATTTGGCCAGACAGATTGGTGAGATGGAGGTAGTGTTGGCTGGATTCCAGAGAATGAATCCCCCTACTTTTACTAGAGCCGAGGGTGGTTTGATGGTCGAGGGTTGGTTAGAACACATGGAGGAGCTTTTTGATACGTGGATTATTCCGATGCGAAGAGATTGAAGTTGGCCGTTCTTCAGTTGATAGAGCATGCTCAACGTTGGTGGAAGGGCACTTCCAGAAGCATGCAAGAAATTGGAGTCTTTGTTACTTGGGAGAGCTTCTGTACCGCTTTCGCCGGGTTTATACCCCAGAATCGTATTACAACAACATAGAGAGAGAGTTTGATAATCTGGTGCAAGGAAATCTGAAGGTAGCAGAGTATTCTACACAGTTTTCCTCTCTTCTTTCGCATGTTCCTCATGTTGCTAATCAAGAGAGGACGAAGCAGAAAAAATTTCTGAGATGGTTAAATACCAGATTTGTTTCTGTTAGTGTTAGTTGGTTCTCCTTCGAATTATGCCGAGGCAGTGGATTGGGCGGTAGACATAGAGGAGATCTTTTGGATGTGCAGACTAAGGTTCAGCCGATAGCTGGATGGGATTTTCATCCCGTTCCTGAAGGGATGTATTCATTTCAGCCTCCTCAAACATCTCAATAGTCGAGAGAACTATACAGACTTTGAGGATATGTTGCAAGAGGTTTTTATGGATTCTAGTCGTTGTTGGCAAGGTTCTCTATCCCTCGTAGAGTTTTCGTATAATAACAACTACCAATTAACTATAGGGATGGCACCATTCGAAGCTTTGTATGGTAGGATGTGCAGATCACCGATTTGTTGGGAAGAATTGGAGAGAATTAGCTGTCTACCCTTGAATTCGTGCAGCGTATGAAGGATCAGATTGAGCTTATTCGGAGTAGAATGAAGGCTGCCCAATATCATCATGATAGCTATGCTAACAAGAGGCACAGGCCTTTAGAGTTTCAAGTTGGCGATCGAGTGTTTTTGAGAGTGTCTCCTTTCAAAAGCGTGATGAGATTTAGGCTCACCATGTATATAAGTATTGACCGTTGACCAACACATAGTTATTTCTAGAATACACATCTCCTTATCCTCTCCCGTGAGTTCCCGATAAATATTTCTCCAAACCCTCGTGACTACTGTTAACCAGACCTAGGGTTCTCCAGATTTTCAGAGATTGGCCGGTTAGATTTGACTGAGGGTACCTCGGTTGGAAACCCCTATTCGAGGCCGACGTTCTTGTACCCTTTTGGAGTCGAAAGGAGGCTAGACGAAGGAATCGCTGAGGATCTGCGTGAGCTAGGTTTCACGATTTGGTACCGAATTTATCTCCGATTCAGGTAACCGTATTTTGCTAGTGTTAGTTTATGTTCCTAGCGTTTATCTTTCAGCTGAATAGTGCTCTGTTAGATGTAGCTGGTCTAAGCTACGAAGCTTTAGGCTATGAGTCATGTAAGCTTAAGCAAAGATGACTTCTTAGGTATCTTTGCATATTAAAGCCTTTCTTGTGGTTTTTGCCGTAAGTTGCTGGCCTTGAGATATTTACCGAGATTTGAGCGGAGCAGGGAGTGTGTTTTGCTGTTAGCCTTAAGCTGTGCTGAGGTATTGTACCAAGATTTGCTTAAGGTACGGATTGAGCTTATATTAACAGCTTAGACATAAGCATGAGAATATTTCCAACGTGAACTGACTGCTGTGTATTATTGGCTGGCTGTAAGCTAAGTCTGCTTGGCCGTGCTTTATATGATGATTCTCTGATTTGCTTATGTATGATTATTGGATGTTTATTGTGTAAGCTGATACTGTCTTTCATACATACATATCATCTTGAGCCGATTTCTTTTAATACCTGATTTATCCGAGTATGGATAGTGCCATCATGCTGATTTTTGAAAATGAAATGAGTGGTGTCGGTTGGCTCCCATACCCTCGACTCCCCGCTGCGAGATTTGTGTCTGCCTTGAGGTTCATTTGGTTACCTTCCACCCCTCAGTAAGCTGAATGGCACCTGTTGGGTTGAGCTTTGAGACTTTATGCTGCTGGTAGTGTACGTGAGACGGCTGGGTAGCTCCCATACTTTCACCTAAAATGTGGCCACCATAAACATAATCACTGATTTGATGATTCACAGCTGAGTCTGTTGTGAACCCTTTTGACAGCCGATGAGTCTTCGCTGTACCCTTCATGCATTGCACGTCTTGGATATTGCATGTCTTATCTGATTGTTGTTTTATGAGTTCTCTTCGTACTGAGGTTTGACCTCATTGTTTTTTCCTTTTTGGGGGATGCTTTGGTCTTGTGTTTGGACTTTGCAGGTTCTTTAGGTAAATCAACTGGACCGAGTGGTGCGTTAGCTGGTAGAACCCCTTTTTGAGTCCCAGTTATGTATATTGTATTTAGTCAGTTTAACAGGGATTGCTATGCGTGAATGCTTGTATTAAAGCTTGTAACTGTTGAGATGTTTTTATACATTTCTGGTGTTTTTTGATGTAGAGATTTTAGAGTTAAAATCTATACTTGAGTATGAAGGTATTTTGAATTGTATTTTTGTTCAGACCGAAAAAGAAAATTTTTAATCTACCTTTTAAGCTTCCGTATTTGCGTAAATTGAGTGCTTAATCTCTGATTTAGAGCACCGGGCCTGGAATTATCTTTATGGGGAAAATGAAAAATTATCACTGATCATAAGAGTCTTAAGTATTTCTTTACCCAGAAAGAACTGAACATGAGACAAAGAAGATGGTTAGAACTTGTGAAGGACTACGATTGTACCATCAGCTATCATTCTGGTAAAGCTAATGTGATAGTAGATGCATTGAGTAGGAGATCGATGGGATTAACTCAACTGTCAGTTCAAATACCATTATCTATGGAGATGGAAAGATTTAGGCTAGAAGTGGTGACCCAGAAGTGTGCTGCTGGATTAGCTATGCTTACTATCCAATCTACGTTGAAAGATCGGATTAGAGAAGGGCATTCGAGAGATAAACAGGTGATTAAGTGGAAACAAAAATATGAAGAAAAGAGGGGGAAATCTATATAACACTGCAGAAGGAATCGTGAGATAGCAATGCAGATTTGGGTAGCACAAGTAGATGCCTTGAGCTCAGCTCTCAGCTTCAATTATCCTCTAATCTGATAGATGAGTATTTTCAGTAGCATAGATCAGTTTTTTAAATACATATCATACATGCTTTTTTTCCTGCAAACTGTCGTCACTGCAAAATGTTTTCTTTTCGAAAAATGAAAACCCTGTGCTGTGTTAAGGGGCATATTTTTGTTAAGAGGGAGACAAGATTTCGAACCCCTTTTGATTCCCACAAAAGGGGCGAAATATTTGAAATCTGTTTTTATGTGCTTTTACTTTCTCCGAGTTTTGTGTTAATCAAAAAGGGGAAGATTGTTGGATCTACTTGTTGGCGCATCGGAGGATCCAGATCACGCTCCCATGGCACAGCGGAAGTTTTAAAAATGTCATGCCCGAGAATGCTCATATGCGACTAAAACAAAAGCAAAACATGCTTAGGGTGTTTAGAAATATCTACCTTTCGCGACTTTGCGCCAACTCCGACTATTCAGATTTTTACGTGGCAACAGCACTTCAACGATTGAATATCTGATTTTCGCCTAATCCTTCCTTTACCGTTTCTCAAATTCCTTCGCTGCCTTGCACTAGAAAGCACATCCAATTGTCACGAACGGAATCTCCTTGCCAATATGGCCGGAACGTGGTCTGGCGACATGCATCAGCGACGGCTAGTGAAGGTGGCGATGGCGGCAGGAGGAGGCCGAGAGTGGATTGCAGGGGAGAGGAGAGTTATAATTCAATAATCAAGTGGGGTTTTTTTTCTCACTTCTGAAAGTGTCTGCTTATTGCCATATTTATAGGTAGAGGGATAGAGTTTGATTTGGACAAAACAGAGAACACTGGTTCAACTCAAATAGTGAACATTCGGTTTAACTCAAACTGTGAACATTCGGTTCAACTCAAACTGTGAACATTCGGTTTAACTCAAATTGGGAACATTCGTTTTGAATCCCACGATTGTGGTCTCATTATAATCCCGATCCATGATCAGATATCACCGATGTGATCATTTTACAAAACTGATCATTATGATGCAAAATCAATTTTCGGACCCCTAAATCTATTTATGACACGTTTACTCCCATTAGCTAAATATGGAAGTCCTACTCCCTTAGTTAATTTTGAAAGTCATACTCCCCAACCTTCCTCCTACTATACTCAACACTTTAAGTTCCATATCCATACGGGAATTTGGAAACCAATACTTGTGTGACCATCAATAGTTCAAGGATATATCTATCCGTGGGCTCACAACTCCTTGTGACCCCGAAAACATATTTTCGGACGTACCCATCTGATCATGGTAAAGCGTCTAGCAACATCGTCCCATGATCCCCTAGGTATCACTTATAGTTAATGTAAGAACCAGTTGGTCAGGGTTAGCATAGAGTACGGTCCTTTCATCTCAAATATCCCGACCGAATCAATGATCATTGGTAACTCCAGAGTCACTAGAGATTCGATAACCATTCATACATCTTGGAGATCAAATAGCGACATTGCATGTGCTACTAGGTAAATCCATTTACCTAAAGAACATTTAGTACTCTGGCCAGAGATTTTTCACACTATTATCTCATCAGAAAGCATAGGATATCCATGCACAAGGGCAAGCGGTGAATCCTTGACAACGAAGCATTGACTCCTACATGTATCGGGACCTCTCCCAATCCCGCCACCTGATGACCCCAACGGAGTCGGTAAATGGGTCAATGTATGGCACCTATCACGTAAGGTCTCAATGACGTTTCGAGTAGCAAGGACTAATCTATGCAATCAAGACCTCGGACTTAATCCACTCGACAAATGATAACCACTTGAAAAGTCCGAACGAGTGTAGTTCGATATGTCACCAGGTCACTATCCATCTGCATGATCAGACCATCTCTATGTGTCCTAACAATGAAATGTTGTAGTCTCAAGCTTGGGTGGACCTCATCCTCTTTTGGATGGCCAATCGACCAGGAACTAGTTTAGAACACACAATGACTATTAGATGTGTTTAATGATAGCGTTCAAATACACTATCACATCTAACATACACTATAGTGCATTCAAGGTCTTTATCCAACAATTTGTACTCATAATATGTAGATAAAGAATGCCATAAAAGAATGCGAATTTGATAAATCGAGATCGTTTTACATAGAGTCAACAAGAACCCACATGCCACAAGTTGGCTAGTTGGGCACCTAATCTAACACTACTACGCACATCAGATCTGGATTTTGATGAACACAAAACTTGTTCTTTTGTTTTTAACAATATACTTGAGCGCACAGGTTAATCTGAATCAGATCAAATTAGGGCCGAGCCGAAAGTTAAATAACTATACAGTATAAGAAGAGCTGAGATTATTTATGCAGATCTGTTTAGATGGAGATTCGAGTTAGAGTAGTTCAGATAATCTCGGAGCAGAATAGGTTCAGATAAGCTCAGAGCAGAATAAGTTCAGATCAGGTTAGAGCAGTTCAGATAAGAACAATATATAATCAGCTCAGGAGATCAACTTACGACAGAATCAGCTCATAGCAGGAGCAGCTTATATGAGGCAAGAAAATCATCTCAGAGAGCACCAACTTAGAGCAGTTAAAGAGCAGTTAAAGAGCAGAGACAAGAGCAGCTCAGAGGTCTAAGCTGGAACAGTTGAGAACCACCAAGCTGGAGCAGCAAAGCACAATCATGACAAAACAACTTAGAGAAGAATAAAGAAGAATGAAGCAGATGAGAGCTGAAGCAGATAAGATTAAACGCAAAGAGAGAATCAGATCAGATTAGAGTTTACAAGGGCAGCTCAGAGTACAGAACAGATCAGAATGGGAGATCATCACAGATAAATATCTCAGACAAAATTAACTTGGAGTATATAGAACAGAGCAGCAAAGATAGAATCAGTTGAAATTCGATCTGCTTAGAGAAGCTTAAAGCTTCAAAGTGCATCAACTGAGATACGATCAGCTGAGATGAAGAACAGAGCAAAACAGATCAGATGAGAAGTGAGCAGCTCAGAACAGCTAAGAAGGAAAGAAGCTCAGATAATCAAGAACAGTATAGTTCTGTATCAGATCACATTTGAGCCTTGCAACAGATCAGTTCACATAAGAAGAGAAGAGCTTAATTGATAGAAGATATCAGCTCGGAGTCCATATCAGATCAGCATAGGCTAACAGATCATGGGCAAAGCAGTTTAAACATTAGCGCATGCAAATATTGGATTAATGTAGTTCAAACTGATTTTTTACGTCTACATCAGGTTAAGAAGAAGGACAAACAACATTAAATGAGCTCAAGTACAGATGTACGATGAAAGGACAAAAAGGACACAATGTCAGAAACTTTACAGAAGATTTTAAATGTTTAGGAACTTGTGTCCAACGGATATATCAGATTAGAGGATATATAAAGCTGAGAGCTGGACTGAAGAAGACGATGAATTGTTTACAGGGAGAAGAAAAGATAAGAGGAATCAGTCGACGATCTACAACGAGGAGCTTAATCATCTATGTCGACTGCTTATTCTATCAGCTCACAGAGCACTTCCCAGTGTGTGAGAAAACATTTGAGAGAGTGAGCATACACAGTAATATTTCTCGCACATAAATTCACTCACATATGAGAGCCGAGAGCTGTATAGAATATAAGGTGAATCACCCCAAAATATACATAGAATCAATGTAGTCTTTGAACAAAGACGTTAAACATGTGATGGAGTCACACAGACTAGGACCTGTTGTGCAGTCAAGTCTGGGAGTTCAGATTTGGGCAGTGGGTAAGTCCCAGCTGAGTGGATCTGCACACATAGTGTATGATCAAATTCTTCTAGTGAATGTGGGAACCGAAATTTGTTAAATGTAAATTGGTTGGAAATTAATAGGATGTGAGGAGTTTGGATTTGTGCTTGGACAAATCTGAGTGTCCAGATTTCATTTGGAAGGTTTCGTAAATAATTTTGGGTCAGATTTCATGTTTGGAACAATTCTGGAAAGTGTATATATTTTCGTGTTCAGCGTTCAGATTCATGGAGAGATCTGTTGGTGCTGGGCGCTTGGATGTTTACCGCATGTTTTGTTAGCGTGAGAGGTATTACGAGTCATTTGGTGGCAATTCAGATGTCTCGTTAGCGTTCAGAGGAGAGATCTGATGGTGCTTATGTATAGAGGTCTGCCGTGTGTTTCTTTATCGAGTGTAAAAAGATGTCGTTTAGATAAGTTGGAACGGTATCGTATTGGCGTAGCGCTAGTACGAGAGATCTGCTCATGCACGAGGGAGATCTGTCGAGTGTAGCGCGAGAGTGATGCGACGCCGTATCACAGGGATCTGTTAGTGATAGTGCGCTAGAGTGAGAGAATGCCACGTGTTGGTCAGCCCCGTGGAGTTGACTGCTGGTGATGTAGCGCATTAGTTGAAATCTGTTTCAGTTGTGTTGTACTCCTTTCAGATGTCTCTGTTGCGACGTCGTTTTGTTTGTAATAGCGGGAGCCTCTATACGCTGTCGTTTCTAGGTTCGGATGTCTCTCTTGGAGATGAAATCTGGTTGGTGCGTTAGACTTCAGTAGTATAGAGATCTATTGTAGCGTTTCGGACAGATGTGATGCGTGTCCCGATGTCTCAGCGACGCCGTTTAGCTAATAAGCGCTGTTTAGCGCTAGGTTTCAGATTCCTCTAGCGGGTGAGAGTTTTGAGCAGATGTCAACGTTTTGCATTGACCGACTTTGCTTTGCGTTGTTAGTAGCTGGTGCGAGCGCATAGATCTGTTTCGCTGCTGTGTGGTCGTTTTGCTATTTAGGATATTTCGTTATTTGAGGGATCTGATTGCTAGCGTAAATTCAGATGTCAACGATTGGTCAACGCGGCTGTGTTAACTGATGAGAGACATTTGTTGGCAGTAGCGCACAGATGCGAGAAATTGCGAAGAAATCTGTTTCAGTGGCCAGCAACGTCGTTTCGATTTAGTTAGCGCATTATTCGATTCATGAGAGTGCTTGTTTCAGATTTGTGTGTGAGTGCTGGTTCCAAGTTCAAGAAATCTGTTTGGTGATAAAATCTGATACATGAATCTGTTTTCGTCGCTCATGTTTAACAGTAGCGATTGGCTGCAGGATTTTAAATATCAGTGTTTGTGAACACTTATAGTATTTTCCTCGAACCCGATTTCCCTTGTTTTCCTCGATAACCCTTGTCGTCTACTGTTCATACGAAACCCTTTTCCTTAGATTCTCGTCGATCTACGATGCTTTTTGGCACAAGATTTACGGCGCTGAGTTCGTTTGGCTCAGGGCTTTTGATTGTTACCATTTTGGAGTTTTAGATCGACGTGTTGGAGAGGAGCGAAGTAGCTGCCGTTTCGTGTATTTTCGTAGATTCTGGTCGTTAGTTCCTCAGCCCTGTTTGAGCTTCTGGGTAAGCGATTTCTTGCCATTTTAAGCTTAGTTCTTGCTGTAGAGCTTGCGTTCGACGGTAGAATCAGGTTTCAGTTATTGATCGTAGGCAGTAAATTGTAGAAGTCTCGAATTAAGCTAATTTTTCCAGGTTCCTTAACAGATTCGAACTTCTGGACAGATTTGTGGAGTTTTTCCGTGAGCCGTGAGGAACCAGAGCCGAACAGATCATTGGTACCGTGCCTTGGTAGAATCTGCTTGAGGTATTTTGCCGTGTAGAGGTACGAATTGAGCTTATAATTCATCTTTGAGTTAGGCATGAGAATGTATTATGTGTGTTGTATAGCTATGCCAAGTGTTTGTGTAGAGGCAAGTTGTGTATATTATGCATGTATATTGACTGAATTATCTGGTGTATGACCTGCTGATTTGGTTATCTGTTGAGTTGCTATGCATGCGATTATTTGAATGCCTTTGTTGTGTGTTTACTGGCATTGCACGTACATGCATCACGCTGAGCATGATACTGAATTTGCATAGCATATTTAGCCATTGAATCCTTTGATAACCATGATATGTTGCTCTGTTGGAGCTCTTCTCTCGTGGTGCGGTGCGGTGTTGCCTAACCACGATTGAGTGCATCTGGAGGGTGCGGTGAGCCGTTCTCATAGCCCTCAGTTGCAGTGACCTGGATAGAGGCTGGCGGGTGTTTGCGTTACACTAGAAATTCCGTGACCCGTCGGGTGGCACCCGGACGTGTGTTGACGATGAGCCACTCTATTTTCCATTGGGTGCGATCGGGTCTCTTCCGAGGCTCGGTGATGTGTCACAGTTGTTGTTTCCTATTCGTTTGACCTTCCGATTGTTACCGTTGATCTTGGTACCGCTTTGTACGACATGATACATTGCATGATGTATCTGATTGCTGTATTATGTTGCTCTTCGTACTGGGGTTTGACCCCAATGTCCCTCTGGGGCTGGTTGTTTTGTTTGTCTGCTTGTTGTTCAGGTCTCCCAGGTTATTCCACTGTTTTTGGTGATGATCCAGCTGGAGGTGCCCCAGGTGGTGTGTAGAGTGTCTCAGTTAGCGTATAGCATATATGTATCAGTTCTATTAGCCGGGGAGTGTCCTGTGCTTTGTGTTTTCTGTTGTTGTATTAGCTGGCTGGTAGTTGTTAAATGCTATACTGTCGTATTATGGCTTTTATGCTTGCATGTTTTTATTAAACTGGGATAATTTGATGTATTGTGGTATTTTAAAATTATGTTTTCTTCGTCAGGCGAAAAGCGAAAAATTTTAGCCACTTTTTAAAGTGCTTCCGCTATGTTTTACGTGATTTTAACTCAGTATTGTGCACGAGGCCTGACAGTGAAGCCTTACAGATTTGGAAGAAGGGGAAACGTAGGAGCGAGGCTCCAAAATTTCCATAAACAAATATTTCAAATCTGTTTTTACGTGCCTTTTTACTTTATCCAAGTTTTATGTTAATCAAAATGGGGAGATTTTTGTATCTACTACATAGATCAGATCTGGATTTTGATGAACACAAAACTTTTTATTTTGTTACCGACGAACTAGACGAGTGCGCATGTCTAAGTTTGATGCGGATCAGACCGGACAAGAGCCGCGAGCTGAAGAAGTGCGCTGTAGCAGATCAGATAGGATAAGAGCTGCAAGCTAAGAAGCACGCTATATAAACAAAGAGTGTAGTTCAGCGAAGAATAAGATCAGCTTAGAAGCTTCAATAAGCTTAGATCGCATCAGCTCAGGGAAAATCAGCTCAGGCAACAAGATCAGCTTAGAACAGATCAAGAGCAGATCACACAAGTTAGAACAGACAGAATACATATCAGATTAGGCGAATTAGCCCAAACACAGATAAGCTCAAAGGTGTAAGGTTGAGTAGAACAGACAGAATCAGAACAGTGTCAAAGCAGCTCAGAGCTGAACAAAGTGGAGCATCACATACCAGATCATATCAGCACTGCTTAGAGATGTATACAGAAGAACGAAACAGCTCAGAGATGTATAAACAAGAATGAAACAACTCAGAGTTGAATTAAGAAGATCGAAGTAGCTCAGAGCTGTTCATAGAAGAACGAAACAACTTAGAGCTGAACGAAGAAGAAATAAGAAGCTCAGAGCTATGCAAAGAAGAACAAAGAATATTGGATAGATAATTCCAGACTTGATCATCGTATTCATATCAGAGGAAAGTTAGCGAAACAGATCAAACCAGAGCCTAAGTGAAGGAATCAACTTAGTGTAGATTCTGATTGGAGCTTCATAAGGGACCAGCTGAGAGAGAGGATCAGCTGCACTTTAGACGAGCTGAAAGAGTCTTTGAATTACGCCAGAGCTAAAATAGTCGTTGAAATCCAAAAGAGGAAAGAGCCTTTTGTCACAGCTGAAGATCAGATTGTCAAGAACCGGTTATATTAATCCTCCAATGTTATTAATTCATCAAAAGCTACATATACACTGAAGATTCAAATGAAGCTAAAGACGAAAGAGAAAACAGCGAAAGAAACATAACACATGATACAGATACTAAATGCTTTAAAATTAAATCGGTTACCAAAAAATTGCATTGTTCATCATCTTCTTTGTTACGACTTTACTCCCAAAATCTTAAAAGTCATTTGAGTTGTAAACATACTCCGTAGTGTTTGATTATTCAAGTGTAAATCTAAAACAGATTGTGAAGAACGAGCGTAGCTTAATCAACTCGGAGCTGATAATTGTAATAGCATAATAGATCGTGTGTCTGTAAATTTTCGTAGAGTGCTAGGAGTTATCACAGTTGCGGCTGTGGGGATTTGGTTATTGCAGGAGCTGTATTAGTCAAATTCTTCTAGTGGAATCCTTCCTGAACAAGGAACAAGGGGATACGTAGGGTTTAAGATCCGAACTTCAAGAAACAAACTATCGTATCTTTACTTTTACTGCTTTTAGTTCTTATTCTAGTCATTGTTCAGTCGAGTTCATTCCGCACATATTTTTGTTACTCAAAATAACAGAGCACGCTGAGATCTTCCAAACTAATAACTCGTCCTAGAGTTAAGCCGAAGGCTTGTAAAATTGTTTAAAAGAGTTTTCGTAAAAACTATTAAGGAGTTCATTCCCCTTCCCCCTCTGAAGTCCCTAGATGTTATTTTAACTCTATATCCGATGAAAATATAAAAATATTTGCAAAAGCTGTATTGGTGGCCATGAATGAAGTGTGACATCTCCATATCATTTCCAAATGCTTAACATGCCAACAAGTTAAAGCAGAACACCAAAGACCAGCAGGAATGTTAAAGCCTCTTCCCATACCATAATGGAAATAGGACAACGTTGTTATGGACCTTTTAGTAGGTCTACCAAGAACATTACATGGGTTCAATTCTATTTTGGTTATGGTGGATAGGTTAACCAAGCCAGCTCATTTATTGTTCGTTAAGACGACTTACGATCTGAACAAGTACACCGATCTGTATATTATAAAATTAGTGAGGCTTCATGGAATTCCAGTATCAATTTTATCAGATAGATATCAAAGATTCATATCTATGTTTTAGAAAAGTTTACATCGAGCTCTGGGGACCAAACTAACATTTAGTACAGCTTTCCATCCCCAAACTGATGGCCAATCTGAAAGAGTTATCCAGAAACTTGAGGATCTACTTCACGCATGTATGATTGAATTTACTGAAAGCTGGGATTAGGAGTTAGCATTGGTAGAATACACGTACAACAATACTTACCAGACTTCCATATAAATGCCCTTATGAAGCACTATGGAAGAAAGTGTCGATCACCAATTCGTTGGGATGATGTAGGTGAAAGAGTGGATATAGGACCAGACATTGGGGAGCAATCTGCTGAAGAAATTAGTAAGATAAGTGAACGTATGAGGACGGCACAAACAAGACAGATGAGCTATGCTGATACCCGTCATCGAGAGCTGAATTTTTTGAAGCTTGAGACCATGTATTTTTGAAGGTAGCACCAATTAAAGGGGTAACGAGATTTGGAAGGTAAGGTAAGCTTAGTCCAAGATTTATTGGTCCATTAGAGATATTAGAAAGAGTTGGGTCGCCAGCTTATCGTTTAGCATTGCCATTGCACTGATCTTCAGTGCATAATGTGTTTCACGTATCAACTTTGAGGAAGTATATTCCTAATCCATCTCATGTGCCGAGTTACGACCAAATCTGAGTTTTGAAGAAGATTCAATGAATATTCTTCTTAGAGAGGACTTGAAACTGAGGAAATCGAAGTATTTCGATGGTCAAGGTGCAGTGGGCAAACCACTCAAAAATAGAAGCAACTTGGGAGGTTTAATCTGATATGTATAGCCGCTACCCAGCTTTGTTTGGTGAGAAAATTTTGAGGATGAAATTTCTTTAAGGGGGTAGAGTTGTAATGCCCGGAAATCAAAAACCCACAAATATAATGTTTATAGTTTTGCGGGACCTATTTGTAATTCTCCTAGTTTAATCTACTTTCGTTTGTGCTGATTAGTTTCAGCTTAGGAGCACGGTTTAAGAGAGTTGTTTGGTCGAACAAGACAGGCGCAACTCACCTTTAAACTGAATTTTTACCTAATCTGTTCGATTTCAAGTTTTCGTTTTAAAAATGAAGTAGGACTTTTAATTTTTATCACTTTTAAAAGAATAGTGTTTGCTCGAAATACCTTTGAAAAGTTTCGGATAAATATTTGCAAACACAACAATGCACAATCATTCACAAACCTTCACATAAAGGAAAAGACTTTTGAGAAGCGGTGCTCTCTGAGAAAAGAAACCAACCACAACTTTAAACTTTTCAAAGCAACCGATCGAGCTTGTGAACTTCTCAAAGCAGGATAAATCTCTGTTAATCATTGTTAATTTTTAGGGCAAATAAATTTTGTTTCTTACTGCATATTGGTAAACATATATTGATTCCTTATTGTATGTTTGAGTCAGTTTTAATGTTTTGAGAAAATTTTTGAAGTTTTTCAAACACAACGATGATTTCTGGATGAAGCATTTGGTTTGCTGGAGTTTTGTTTCAGAGAAGTTGTTTGAAAATGTTTCATGTTGAGCTAGTTCTTCTTCAATTTTGGGATGTACAAAAGTAGAATACAAGAAGCTTACGAGTTTATGGTTCTTGATGTTTCCTTAGATATTTTGGTTTGCTTCGTACTAATGAAATATTATATATTGTTAGTCGTTATTGAGTTAAGTTCAGGATCTGTTTATTTTTCTGAGCTGATCATAAGTTCGCGTTCTAATATTTCTCAGAGCTATTTTGAGCCTGTGATTTGACTTCATTGTCTAAACCGAGTTGACATTGTTTGACCATCGTAATCCAGTCCGTTCATTTAAGTCGTGTTGATCTTTTCTAATCTAAGTTGAGGAAATAGCCCAGATCTGATTTTCTATTCTGAGCTGGTTTACACTCGCGATCTGTTTCATACTCTGAGCTGAACGGATTCAGCTTAGGTCCACTCTGGACTATTACTGTAAACTCAAGCATAGTTCTTTATTAGATTAGCTTTGATTCAAAGGTATAACTCTAGTCTCTCCTAAGTTATACTCAATTGCAAGAGATCGTTCATCAGCTAGACCTCTGCTAATCGTTATTTGTTTATATAGCATGAGGTTATTTGATTCTTCTTCGATTGAACTCCGATATACTCCCAGTAGCTTTTGAACATAAAATGAGTTTTAAAATAGCAAACATATATCTATGCGATCTATTTCAGATAAGAGAAATGCAGTTTACAGAATTTTTTACAAAAAATTTAAAGGATGTATATTTCAAAGGTTTTTGTGATTTGTGACGGATAACTGACGGTCAGCTATAGGGTGTGTGGTAATCGGTAGTTCGAAGGAGTAACCGTCAACCATATGGTGTGTTTTAATAGGTCGATAGATCGAAGTGCCCTGCAAACAGAGTCAAAGACTAGGGCGTGTGGACAACGGCAAAAGGTTCGTTGGGTCCCACTCCACCTAGAATTATTGTACTGATTCTTGGTCTAAGATTCCACAGGTCTTTGGCATGGAGATGTTCGGTTTGTTGTCGCTTGAGAACTCAGGATTCATGATCCATTCCATGGATGCGACATCTGAATCACGGTTGGAGCTTTGTGATATATCGGTTGTCCGAGAGTTCCCTGAGGTCTTTCCAGATGAGATTCCTAGCTTCCATGTAAGAAGGGAGATTGTTTTCAGTTTAGAGTTGTTGCCAGGGATTTCCCCAATTTCAAAAGCTCTGTATCATAATGCCTAGGGGAGCTCCAATTCGCTTTGTGAAGAATATGGATCGATGAGAATGTGCATCGATTTTCAGCGATTTAACAAAGCGACAGTGAAGAATAAATAACCATTGCCGAGGATTGATGATATATTCGATCAGTTTGAGGGTGCAGTGATGTACTCCAAGATTGATCTTTGTTCTGGTTATCATCAGTTGAGAATCCGAGAAGAGGATGTTGTAGAGATGGCTTTTCGAATGAGATATGGGCTTTAAATTTCTTGTGATTCCATTCAGATTGATGAATTCCCCTGCTGTCTTCATGTATTTGATGAATCTGGTTTTCAGTGAGTACATCGCCGATTTGTGATTGTGCTTATTGATGATATCTTGGTCTATTCAAGGAACAAGAGGGAGCATCAAGAGAACTTTAGCTTAGGCAGACTCTTCGAGACTCAAAGTTGTATGAAACAATTCACCAAGTGTGAATTTCGGTTGGATCGAATCATCTTTTTGGGTCATGTTATCTCTTCGCAGGGTATATCCATGGATCCCAGTAAGGTTGAGGTAGTAATTAACTGGGATAGGCCCAAGAGTATTTTCGAGATTCGTAGTTCTTGGGTTGGCTCTCTATATCGGCGTTTTTATTTTTTGATTTTGTAGTATAGCCAGGTCGATGACGCAATTGACCCTGAAGGATAGGAAGTTTGTTTGTATAGACGAGGGTGAGTCTAGTTTTTTGTTGCCAAAGGAGAAGTTGACTACTGCTCCTGTGTTGGCTTTACCTTTAGGTTCAGGAGGTTTTGTAGTGTGCACCGATGCTTTGTTGAGTGGTTTGGGATGCGTGTTAATGCAGAAAGGGAGAGTTATAGCTTATGCATTTCGATAATTGAAATCTCACGAGACCAAGTATCTCGTTCATGACTTGGAGTTGGCGGTCATCGTGTTTGCATTTGAAAATTTTGCGCCACTATTTGTATGGAGAGCATTTTGTGATTTACACCAATCACAGTTTGAAGTATATCTTCACTTAATCATATTTGAATATGAGACATCGTCGGTGGATGGAGTTGCTCAAGGACTTCAACTGTGAGATTCAGTATCAGCCTGGGCGAGTGAATCTAGTTGATGATTCTCTGAGTAGGAAAGCCTAGCCTGCAATGCTGACATCATTGAGTATTTCGAGGGTCCACGAGCATTTGGGGACTTCAGGATGGAGTTTCCAGCCAGGTGATGATTGCTTTGTAGTTTCTTATTTTTAGGTTGAATCGCAGATTGTAGCAGGCATTAGAGCAGCCTAGAGCACTAACCCGTATATCCATGAGTTGAAGATGAAAGCCCTCAGGAGGTCAGTCAGATGATTTTACCATTTCTTTTGAAGGATGTTTGAGGTTTCATGGGAGTTTAGTAGTTCCGAATCTGATTGATTTGAAAGAAACCATCCTGAATGAGGCCCATTGTAGCCGCCACAGTGTACATCCGGGTGAGAAGAAGACAAAATGGGAGACGAGGGTTAAATTAGCTCCTAGATTCACTAGTTGAAATTTATATGCAATTGCAACTTTAGTCCCAAAAGTATTCGGTTAATTGCCTTTGTACCAGATAATATTTTTGATTCCTTTCAATTCGAACCCGAAATTTATCAAAATTTCAATTTGAAAATGTGGTCGTTACAGTAACACCCAGAAAATCCATAATCCACAATGATAAATACAAATATTTGAAGGGTTTAATTGCTAATTTTAGTACCCTTCTTCAGCTTCAATGCAATATGCAGTTTTCTTCCAAACTGAATTTTCAGATTAGAGCATGTAACGTCCAGAAATCCATAATCACACAAATATAAAGTTATAGTTTGAGGGATATATTTGTAATTTTTATTGCCAATCAGCTTTTATCTGTGCTGATCTGGTTCAGTTTAGAGCGTGGTTGCGAGAGCCGTCCGGCCGATCAAGACAAGCCCGATTCTTATCATTTTTAACCAAATAGGTTCGGTCTGCATTTTATTTGTTTTAAAAGTAGGGTAGCACTGTTATTAGTAGCACTTTAACAAAGCGTGTTTTCATTTAACTTGCCTTTGAAATTTTTGTATAAATAGCTACACAAACACCTCTCACCTTCATTGACGAAAACTTCAAGTAGAGGAAAAACTTATGAAAAAGAGGTTCTCTCTGTAAAAAGAAAGCTGACCGAAGTTTTAAAAGCTTTTCAAAGGGGCGATCATGTTTGTTCGTTGTTCAGGCCTGATAAATCTCTGCTAATATTCGTCATTGTTAAGGCAAGTATTTCAACTATATTTTCCATCCAACATGTGGTATCAGAGTTCGGTCATCTCAGTGTCTGAACAAATTTTGTCTGTTAGACCCGAGTGATTTGTGGAACAATTAAGTTAAGTAATCGTGTTTAGTATAGACCATATCTGGCGTGAGCAGATCTGGGACGAGCCAGCTCTGAGCTGGTATACTTGGTGAACATAATCGGGTCTCTATGTAAGTGTATTGGAAGCAGCTCTGGACGGTTGAAGAGTTCTGTGGGGTAGTAATCAGATTTGGGAGTTGAGAAATGCTGGTTGGTGACTTCGGATTTAGCGCTGGTTGAAGCTAATTAAGGCTGTGGTCAAATCTGGTTATCGCAAACCATTCTGGGTAAGCTAGTTGAATCTTATGCGTGCATGGTGAAGCGACGTCGTTCTGGGAGAAACCAGATTTGAGAGTGAAATTTGGTAGTACTGGTTGGATCGGTCGGTTCGTGGTTTTAGTGTAAACCGGTGCACTTCGTGAGTATCGGTCGAGGCAAGATCTGAATGACTGTGAGATGGTCATCCGGATCTGGGTCACGATGAGACGCCGTTTAGCTATATATGTTTGTGAACCAGCTGAGATGTGAGATCTGGATGTGTGAGAGCTGGTTGGTTCGGGAACTGGATTGTAGTGCGACGCCGTTTTGAGAAACCAAATCTGATGCGAGCAGGTCGCTATGAGCGTGTTCATGTGCGGCTTCGTTTGGTAGTAGCGTGCTGGTTAAGCGATGGTCCAAATCTGGAGTGGTACTAAGATCTGAGTTGGTATCAGCTGTAAGTCCTGTTTTGTCGGTGACTACTGTTTTTCAGATTTGGGAGATTTAAGTTGTATATATAGAGGACTTTGACTGCGTTTACGTCAGTAGTTCCCAACACTTAGAATATTTTCCCATGAGTTTACTCTATCGCGATACCCTAGTTACTGTTCATCGAACCTTATCTTCTCCGATTGCCGACGGTAGAATACTCCGACTGGAGTAAGATTGGTAGCGTTGAGTTCCCCTTGTTGAGACGCTTCCATTATGACCACTTTCGAAGGCTTGGGTTAAGCTGGAAGAAGAACGCAAAGAAGCTATAGTGCGTTGTTGTTCGTAGTCTGGAAGATCTGGTTCTTCTGTTCAGGTAGTGCTTTGAGTAAGTACTAGATTCTACCTTGCACTTCGTTTGGAGCTAGTTGTTGTGCTATAAGGGTAGAATAAAGCTGGGTTGAGCTGGTGGCTCCCAGTTTATGTTTCTGTGCGTAATATCCCTGAGCTGGTTGTTGTTGTTTGGTCTAGAAGGTGGCAGATTTGAGTTACTCGGGACTTTTTTTGTGGTAATTATAGCTCAGAAACTGAAAGTACGGATTTGAGCTTGTCTTAAAGCTTTGGGGTAGGCATGGATATATGTGTATGCTTGCTGGTATGTATGTATTGTGTGTTGTCTTATTGTTGTTGCTTACTACTAGTCTCTGTGCTGATTATTGTAAGCTGTTGCATTGACATACACGCATTTTTCCTGTTGAGCTCATATCTGTTAGCCGTTGTTGTTGTTGTGCTAACCCGTATGTACCAGGAACTGTTGTTGAGGACGAGCGACAATACCGTGCCCTTCATCTCCCTGCTGGGTTATCTGTTAGCCGCTATGAGATGAGTGGATAGCTACCATGCTCTCATGAGCTTTGTAAACAACAGGTTGAGTGATCTGGTTATGCTTTGTACCGTGTGTTGAGACGAGTGGATAGCTACCACGCTCTCACATGCTCCGTGACCACTATTCCTTTGTTCGATCTGTGACAGCTGTTGAGCTGGTCCTTGAGCTCCTTTGGCTTCTTGATCTGTTGCAGCCTATTTCCTTGGCATCCTGCTGTCTCATGCATAGCACGTGCATTTATATCTATTGCCATCTATTTGCTGTTTGTATTGCTCTCCGTACTGGGGTTTGACACCCCATGTCCCTCCGGGGCTGGTTGTTTGGTTATCTTTGTGTTGTTCAGGTTACCAAGGTTTCTCAGCTATTCTAGGAGATGACTCAGCTGGCGGTGCCCAAAGTGGTGGATAGAGTGTCCCAGTTATATATATTGTATGATTATGTAATAGAGTCGTCACAGGGGAATGTCCCGTAAGGATGTGATGTTCTATTGCTGATTTGATAGTTTTGTTGTTTGGGAGACACTCGATGCTTGTAATTGTGTTATGCAGCTATTAGTGTTCAGCTTTTGGGTTGTTGTAAAACCAGTATTTTGAGTATCAATGTATATTTAAATTATGTTTTCTAAGTCAGGTCAAAGCGAAAAATTTTAGCCACTTTTAAATGCTTCCGCCGATGTTAATTGCGTGGTTAATCTCTGTATTTTTCACTGGGCCTGACATTTTTTGTATCAGAGCTTAAACTGGGATAAGCTCGAAATATTTTGATCACTCTAGGCACTTTGTTGCTTGTTGCATGTGCTTGACTATGTGATATATTTGATGTGTGATCTTAATGTATTAATGTTTACCTAGATGCCACCTAGACGTAGGGATAGAGCTACTAGGTTGATCCCGACTGAGTCTGAGGGTCAGAACGAGGAAGGTGAATGTAGTGTTCCTGTTCGTAGACGTGCTAGGCAGGTTGACGATGAGGTAGATGTTTTGGCAGTCCGTGTGGATGATATGGAACTGATCATGGCGAGGTTTCAGCGGATGAATCCTCAGACTTTCGATGGTGATGAGAGTAGTTCCGATGCTGAGTCCTGGTTGCAGCATATTACAGGGCTGTTTGATAGATTCCACTATGATGATGAGCGCAGACTGAGTTTGGCGACCTTCCACCTGAGGAAGAATGCAGAGCGCTAGTGGAGAGGTGCCTCACGTACTCTCGAGGAGACTGGTATGGGGATTACTTGGGATAGTTTTTGTACTGCGTTCCGTCAGGAGTATGTTCCGGAGTCCTATGTGAATGCCCGGGAGCGCGAGTTTGATAACTTGGTTCAGGGAACCATGTCTGTGGGGGAGTATGCTTGAAGGTTTTCTTCTCTCCTTGCCTATGTTCCCCATGTGTCTGGCCGCAAGAGGGCGAAGAGGAACCGATTCTTGGAAGGGCTGAATGAGGATCTTTATTCCTTTGTTTTGGCAGGTTCACCTACCAGTTATGCGGACGCGGTGGACAAGGCTATGGATATCGAGTAAGGGTTGCGGAACCGCATGTCTCGAATTCAGCCACAAGCTGCACAAGGTACATGTCCCAATGTCTTAGGGGCGCAACCTTCCCAACCTTCTCAACCATTTCAGCAACCCCAGCAGTCAGTGCAACAATCTGGACGCCACAGGTTTAGGTCGCGTGGTAATCAGTTTAAGAAGAAGCAGGGTTCTAATTCTTCTGGTTCGGGCAGTTTGAGCAGCAGTAGCGCCCTAAGGCTATCTTCTGTGGTCAGTGTGGAGGCAAACACCCTACGACACAGTGTGTGGGAGTTCAGGGTGCTTGCAATAATTGTGGGCAATATAGACATTTTGCGATAGTATGTCCTTTGGCTGGATCTCAGCACACCGCTGCCCCACCTCAGGGCCGTTCTGGTGGGTCATCTCGAGGTCGTTCTTTTCCTATTCAGCGCGGAGGATGGGGGAAGCGCAGCATAGGCCGTTTCAGCAGCCTGGTCCTTCGCGTTTTGGACAGTCTTCCCAACCCCAGTTCTCAGGACCTCAGCATGCCCAGGTTAATTCCATGACACGGGAGCAAGCGGAGGGCACGCCAGGAGTATTGATCGCAGGTACTTGTACTATTTTTGATTTTCCAGCACGTGTATTGTTTGGTACTGGAGCATCACATTCATTTACAGCTGACGCATTTGTGGTTGAGCATGGTTTGCATACCACTTCTTTATGTGATGTTGTTTCTGTTGCGACTCCTGCTGGCGCGCGAGCCTGTTCTCCAAAGAGGTTTTGTTGAATGGAATTCTTAGGTTTGGTGAGAACGTGTTGGTAGCGAACTTGATTCGGTTGGTGATGTGGGATTTCAATTGCATAGTGGGAATGGACGTGTTGTCTAGTTTTAGGGCCACCGTGGACTGTTTCCATGGCATTGTGCGTTTTCGGCCCCAGTCTGGCGAGAAGTGGAACTTCTACGATGATGACTCACAATCGAAGATTCTGTTAATCTCTGCTATGGAGATGTTTGGCCTGTTGTCGTTGGACAATGTCGGGTTTATGATTTATGCATTGGATGCATCATTGAAATCATGTGTGGAGTTTAGTGACATCCCCGTTGCTCGTGATTTTCCTGACGTGTTTCCGGAGGAGATTCCTGGATTTCCTTCGATGAGGGAGATCGACTTCAGCATTGAGTTGGTACCTGGCACAGCTCCTATTTCACGAACTCCGTATCGTTTAGAACCAGCCGAGTTGAGAGAGTTGAAGGTACAACTTAGCGATTTGCTGGAGAAAGGTTTCATTCGACCGAGCATGTCACCGTGGGAAGCTCCTATTCTGTTTGTGAGGAAAAAGGATAGTTCGATGAGGATGTGCATAGACTTTCGGCAACTGAATAAGGCTACTGTGAAGAATAAGTACCCTTTACGTAGGATCGACGATTTGTTTGATCAGCTTCAAGGTTCAGCTGTATTTTCTAAGATTGATCTGCGTTCAAGATATCATCAGTTGTGGATTCGAGAGCAAGATGTTGCGAAAACTGCGTTTCGAACGAGGTATGGGCATTATGAGTTCTTGGTTATGACTTTTTGGTTTGACTAATGCCCCTGCAGTTTCATGGATTTGATTAATCGAGTCTTTAAAGAGTTCATCGATCAGTTTGTGATTGTGTTCATCGATGACATATTGGCGTATTCGAAGACTCCTATGAAGCATAAGGAGCATTTGAGATTGGTCCTCCAAACACTTCGAAACTCGCAGTTGTACACCAAGTTTTCTAAGTGCGAGTTTTGGTTGGATAGAGTAGTGTTTCTGGGTCATGTCATTTCGGTTGAAGGTTTATCTGTTGATCTCAGTAACGTAGAGGCTGTATTGAATTGGGAACATCCCAAGAATGTTTCAGAGATTCGTAGCTTTTTTGGATTGGCTAGCTATTATCGACGCTTCATCGAGGGATTTTCTAGTATAACTAAGCCTATGACTCAGTTGACCCAGAAGAACAAGAGATTTGTTTGGACGGAGGAATGCGAGAACAATTTTTAGTTGCTCAAAGAGAAGCTAACCACAGCTCCAGTGTTAGCGTTACCTTCAGGTTCCAGAGGTTTTGTGATTTGTTCAGATGCTTCGCTTAGTGTATTGTGTTGCGTGTTGATGCAGCATGGTCCAGTCATTGCGTATGCTTCCCGTCAGTTGAAACCATGAGACTCGATACCCAGTTCATGATTTGGAGTTGGCAGACGTCGTCTTTGCTTTGAAGATTTGGCGCCACTATCTGTATGGTGAACACTTTGTGGTGTATACAGACCAAAAGAGTCATTAGTATCTCTTCTCACAGTCCGATTTGAATATGAGGCAGTGTAGGTGGATGGAGCTGCTTAAGAATTTTGATTGTGAGACTCAGTATCAGTCTGGGCAAGTAAATGTAGTTGCAGACGCGCTGAGTAGAAAAGCTCAAGTGTCGATGCTTGCATCGTTATCTATCTCGAAGGTTCATGAGCATCTGAGTACTACAGGTTGGCGTTTTTACTCAGGTGATGACTATGTTGTGGTTTCATCTTTTCAAGTTGAGCCACAGATTGTTTCGGATATTAGAGCAGCTCAGAGAACGGATCCGTATATCCATGAGTTGAAGTTGAAGACTCGAGCTGGACAGTTGGAGGATTATTCTGTCATGTCTAATGGTTATTTGATGTTTCGTGGGAGGTTGGTAGTGCAAAATCTGATTGATTTGAAGGAGGAAATCTTGAGAGAAGCTCACTGTAGTAGACATAGTGTCCATCCTGGTGCAAGGAAGATGTACCATGCCTTGAAGCCGCACTTTTGATGGGCAGGTTTGAAGAGCGATGTTGCTGGTTTTGTCGCTCGATGTCTGAATTGCCAGCAAGTTAAGGTGGAAAGGATGAGACCTGGTGGTTTATTGCAGAGTTTAGAAGTGCCCCAATGGAATTGGGAGCATGTGGCAATGGATTTTGTAACCCATTTGCCTCGTTCTATCCGAGGTTGTGATGCCATTTGGGTAGTAATTGATATACTTTCGAAGTCAGGTCACTTTATTCCCTACAATATGACATTTGTTTTTGAAGAAAATGGCGAAACTATGCATAGATTTCGTGGTGCGATTGCATGGAGTGCCTGTGTCCATAGTTTCAGATCGAGATCCGAGGTTTACTTCCAGATTTTGGAAGAGTTTGCAAACAGCCTTGGGCACCAGATTGGCTATGAGTACAGCCTACCATCCCCAAACAGATGGCCAATTTGAGAAAACGATACAGACCTTGGAGGATATGTTTCGAGCTGTAGTTATGGACTTCAGTGGTAGCTGGAAGGATTCGTTGTCGCTGGTAGAATTTTCTTATAATAATAGCTACCAAGTAATGATTGGAATGGCACCGTTCGAAAGTAGGAAGTGCAGATCGCCAATTTGTTGGGAAGAAGTTGGGGAGAAGCAGTTGTCTTCTCCTGAATTTGTGCAGCATATGGGAGATCAGGTATATTTGATTCGACAGCGTATGCAAGCTGCACAAGATCGCCAAGCTAGCTATGCGAACCGTAGGCGTAGGCCTTTAGAGTTTCAAGTTGGTGATCAAGTGATCTTGAAAGTTTCTCCTTTCAGAAGTGTTATGAGATTTGGGCACAAGGGAAAATTAGCTCCTCGTTATGTTGGAAATTATGAGATTGTGGAGAGGATCGGTCCTTTGGCTTATCGTTTGTTGTTGCCACCAGATCTGTCCTCCTTACATGATGTGTTTCATGTCTCTATGTTGAGGAAGTATGAGCCGGATCCTTCTCATGTGCTATGAATTGACGAGGTGGAGCTGGATTGCACTTTGAGTTATGTTGAATATCCCTTGCAGATTTTGGACAGGAAGGAGAAACAGCTCAGGAACAAGACCATTCCTTTAGTTATGGTTCAATGGAGCAAGCATAGTAGAGAAGAAGCTACGTGGGAGTTGGAGGAGAAGATGCAACGTGGGTGGCCTCATCTGTTTGGGTAGATCTCGCATTAACTCCAGTAGCTATTTTTCTTGTTTTTGTTTTGCCCAGGTATCTTGAATTCTTTCTTGGTAGCCTCTTGTTGCGTGTTAGAGTGTTTCTGGTTGTATCGTGCGTAGCGTGATTTTTCCAGTGTTGGTTATTTTGTCGAGTTTTGTTTAGTTCTGGAGTTTGTTGTTTGATTTCGAGGACGAAATCTTATTTTCAATGGGGGAGGAATGTGAGACCCGAAATATTTGTGGAACAAATTAAGTTAATTAATCGTGTTTAGTATAGACCAGATCTGGCATGAGCAGATCTGGGACGGGCCAGATCTGAGCTGGTATACTTGGTGAACGTAATAGGGTCTCTATGTAAGAGTATTGGAAGCAGCTCTGGACGGTTGAAGAGTTCTGCGGAGTAGTAATCATATTTGGGAGTTGAGAAATGCTGGTTGGTGACTTCGGATTTAGCGCTGGTTAATGCTAATTAAGGCTGGTGGTCAAATCTGGTTATCACAATCCATTCTGGGTACGCTAGTTGAATCTCCTGTGCGGATGGTGAAGCGACGTTGTTTTGGGAGAAACCAGATTTGAGAGTGAAATCTGGTAGTACTGGTTGGACCGGTCGGTTCGTGGTTTTAGTGTAAACCGGTGCGGTACTCAAGTATCGGCCGAGGCAAGATCTGAATGAGTGTGAGATGGTCATCCGGATCTGGGTCGCGATGCGACGCCGTTTAGCGATATACGTTTATGAACCAGCTGAGATGTGAGATCTGGATGTGTGAGAGCTGGTTGGTTCGGGAACTGGATTGTAGTGCGATGCTGTTTTGAGAAACCAAATCTGATGCGAGCTGGTCGCTACGAGCGTGTTCATGTGCGACGTCATTTGGTAGTAGCGCGCTGGTTAAGCGTATGGTCCAGATCTGGAGTGGTACTCAGGTCTGAGTTGGTATCAGCTGTGAGTCCTGTTTTGTCGGTGACTACTGTTCTTCAGATTTGGGAGATTTAAGTTGTATATATAGAGCACTTTGACTGTGTTTACGTCAGTAGTTCCCAACACTTATAATATTTTCTTGTGAATTTACTCTGTCGCAATACCCTAGTTACTGTTCACCAAACCTTATCTTCTCCGATTATCGGCGGTAGAAGACTTTGACTAGAGCAAGATTGGTAGCGTTGAGTTTCCCTTGTTGTGACTCTTCCATTACGACCACTTTCGAAGGCTTGGGTTAAGCTGGAAGAAGAACGTGAAGAAGCTACAGTGCATTGTTGTTCGTAGTCTGGAAGATCTGGTTCTTCTGTTCATGTAGTTCTTCGAGTAAGTACTAGATTCTACCTTGTGCTTCGTTTAGAGCTAATTATTGTGATAGAAAGGTAGAATAGAGCTGGGTTGAGCTGGTGGCTCCCAGTTTATGTTCCTGTGTGTAATGTCCCTGAGCTGGTTGTTGTTGTTTGGCCCAGCAGTTGGCATATTTAAGTTACTCGGGACTTTTGTTGGGGTAATTATAGCTCAGAAACTGAAGGTACGGATTTGAGCTTGTCTTACAGCTTTGGGGTAGGCATGGATATATGTGTATGCTTGCTGGTATGCATGTATTGTGTGTTGTCCTATCGTTGTTGCTTACTGCTAGTCTATGTGCTGATTATTATAAGTCGTTGCATTGGCATAAACACAGTTTTCCTTGTTGAGTACATATCTGTTAGCCGTTTTTCTTGTTGTGCTAACCTGTATGTACCAGGAGCTGTTGTTGAGGACGAGCGGAAATACCGTGCTCCTCATCTCCTTGCTGGGTTATATGTTAGCCGCTATGAGACGAGTGGATAGCTACCACGCTCTCATGAGCTTTGGCAACACCTGGTTGAGTGATCTGGTTATGCTCCGGTACCGTGTGTTGAGACGAGTGGATAGCTACCACGCTCTCACATGCTCCGTGGCCACTATTCCTTTGTTCGATTTGTGACTATTGAGCTGGTCCTTGAGCTCTTTTGGCTTCTTGATCTGTTGTAGCCTATTTCCTTGGCATCCTGCAGTCTCATGCATAGCACGTGCATTTGTATCTGTTGCCATCTATTTGCTGTTTGTATTGCTCTCCGTACTGGGGTTTGATCCCATGTTCCTCTGGGGCTGGTTGTTTGGTTATCTTTGTGTTGTTCAGGTTACCAAGGTTTCTTAGCTGGTCGAGGAGATGGCTCAGCCGGCGGTGCCCAGAGAGGTGGATAGAGTGTCCATGTAGCACCCAAAGATCCATAGGACCACAATTTTAACCCTTTTTAATTTTAAGGGTCATTTTGATATTTCTATGTTCAGATTTCAGCTTTAAGTTTATTTTAATTGTTTAAAAGGCCGATTTCAGATTTCAGACTTGAGACACGACGCGGAAGGATTCTTGGCAGATTTTGCCTCAAGCACAAGACACGAGAAGATTTTGCCTCAAGCACAAGACACGAGCAGATTTCAGATTTTGTTCGAAAATGTTTTTAAATTGAGCAAATGATTGATTACGAGAAGTTAGAGTCACTTTCATTTGTAAAGAAAATCTTTCACCTTCTTAAAACTCTCTGGAGCTCGTCGTGGTGCTTGAGGAGTAATTCTGCAGGAACCAGCTGCCTCCGTGTATCCAGTGTTAAGGCAAGTAAAAGCTGATTCTTGCTACACCGTTTAAAGCATATATTGTTTTCTTCAGCTCTGTTTGCTTGCCTGTTTAAGCTAAAGATATAGCAATGTCCAAGCATGTTCATGAAAATGAAAGATCGGGTTCACTGTTCGTTTTTCTGTTTCAAAAGGCTTCCAGTATGTTTTAACGCAAATGTTGATGTGTTTTTAAAACATTGAGCATTCAGATTCTAGTTTCTTGAAAGATTATGAAGTTCTTCTTATTGGTGAACGGCGACGGCTGGACTTGACTCCAAGTAATCGGCGATGTTGGTCAAATCGGGATTTCGTTCCGGTTAGATAGGCGGAGCTGGTATCTTGGGTGTCGTCGAGATATTGCAGCACTAGTTTAGTAGCCAATTTTGTTTTTATACGCTAGCGACAAGATTCTATGATCAAATCTGAAATTCCCATGTCGGATATGAATTTCCCTGTCAAGTCTGTTTTTTTGAATGTTAAGTCTTTGTCGTGAGTCAAATCTGTTTTACCCCTAGAACACTATTTCTACAGTCACATCTGTTTTCCCGCTAGCGATACCAACCCAGAAGCCACATCTGTGTTATGCTAGCACTACTATTCCATAGTCAAATCAGTTTCAACGCTATCGCTACTACATCTAAAGTCAAATCTGGTCACGCTAACGATACTGTTCCCAGCACTAGTTTAGTAGCCAATTTTGTTTTTATACGCTAGCGACAAGATTCTATGATCAAATCTGAAATTCCCATGTCGGATATGAATTTCCCTGTCAAGTCTGTTTTTTTGAATGTTAAGTCTTTGTCGTGAGTCAAATCTGTTTTACCCCTAGAACACTATTTCTACAGTCACATCTGTTTTCCCGCTAGCGATACCAACCCAGAAGCCACATCTGTGTTATGCTAGCACTACTATTCCATAGTCAAATCAGTTTCAACGCTATCGCTACTACATCTAAAGTCAAATCTGGTCACGCTAACGATACTGTTCCCGTATGCCATCTTTTTTAATGTTAGAGATACCATAGTTGGATCTGTCTCTACGACTAAAATCTGTTTTGTGCCCTAATATTATTTCATTAGCCAAATCTGTTTTCACTTCAGCGATAATCCCCAGTAATCGAATCTGATGCTTAGTGAGATTTTAAAGAGAAACGAGTTTTAAAAGAAGTGAACCCAGATGATTTTCAGATCTGTTTTCAACCAGATATGAGTTTAAAGGAAGAAAATTTTAGTTTTAAAGGATTTATGGCGTAGATAACAGACTGTCATAAAGGAAGGGTGAGCAGCTGTCAAGACAGTTGCCCCTTCATAAAGGAAGGGTGAGTAGTCGTCGATCGTGTCGGTTGCCCCTTCATATAGGGCTTCATGCCATAAAGACTGAATTCAGAAGTAACTTGATCAAGTGCCAAAGGACCTAAGTAGAGCTTCTAAGCCATAAATCACAAGAAAATAATGATGAGATCTGGGTTATGTCCCGAACCTATTTTACGAAAGATGTTTTAAGTTAAATGTCTTCCTTTAAACTAAGTTATGTTAAGATATGAGAAGTCTGCCTGCATTAAGTGAATTTGTTATCCTCAAATTTTACTTGCTGAGCCCCTAGACTCATTAGCTTTTAATGTGCAGGTGAGACAGATCTGGGGCAGGCGGGCGGCGGGAGCTGAACCAGCTGTGGTGTGTTCTGTTTATCAATGGCCGATGTTTTCCGCACAGCTGTTGTTTTTGATCTTTTGACAAATCTGTATTAGATCCATTACAACAATGATTGAATTCATATAGAATTTCAGATGTTGTAATATCGCACTTTGCATTTTATATCAACTTGTGGTTCAGATCTGTTTCCACGATTTATTATTTGGCGCCAAGTATGTTTGTGTATCAATTTTATTTTGTGTTAAGAAATACAGCTTACAATATTTCATTTCAGCCCTTATTTTCCTCTTTTATTTCTTTTTATTTAAAACTGTTGACACCCATGGGCGTGGGCGTCACAGTCCCAGTTATATATATTGTATGATTATGTAATAGAGTCGTCACAGGGGAATGTCCCGTAAGATGTGATGTTCTATTGCTGATTTGATTTTGTTGTTTGGGAGACACTCGATGCTTGTAATTGTATTACGCAGCTGTTAGTGTTCAGATTTTGGGTTGTTGTAAAACCAGTATTTTGAGTATCAATGTATTTTTAAATTATGTTTTCTAAGTCAGGCCAAAGTGAAAAATTTTAGCCACTTTTAAATGCTTCCGTCGTTTTTAATTGCGTGGTTAATCTCTGTATTGTGCACCGGGTCTGACATTGTCTATCTGCAATTATCAATTATGTCGATCTCTCACAATAAAACTCCAATGTTTTACAAAGAGGAATACGACGTATGGAAGATCAGGATGCAAGCTCACCTGGTGGCTCAAGATGATGATATGTGGTTGTTTATCACAGATAGTCCTATAAATATCATGAAGACAAGCACCGCTATGTACATCTCCTCCGGTGCAGCACAATGGGTTGAAAAGCCTAGAATGGAATGGACGCAAGAGGATAAAAAGAAAGTTAACTTGGACAACGTGGCAAAAGATATTTTTTAAAGACGTTGGACAACAATATGTTCAGCAAGATCCAGACTTGTGTCAAGGCCAAAGAAATTTGGGAGAAACTAATCCAGATCTACGAGCGTAATGAGGAAACCAAAGAAAACAAGCTCACTGTGGCCCTGCAGAAATTTGAGTCTATGAAAATGAAATCTGGTGAAACAATGGCTGAGTTTGATGATAGATTCAGCTCTGTGGTGATAGAGCTGACCAGATTAGGCAAAGAATACAACAACAGAGAACTGGAGCTGAAAGTAATGAGAGCTCTTCCCAAGGAGTCGGATGTATAAACTATGGCAGTGAGGGAATCGAAGGACCTCAACAAGCTGGAACTCCATGATCTGTTTGCAAACCTGAAGACCTCAACAAGCTGGAACTCCATGATCTGTTTGCAAACCTGAAAGCCTATGAATTTGAATTGGATACTAGATCAGAAGAAGTACCTTCTATGTCCCAGCCTACTCAAGCATTAGTTGTAACAGAAGAGAAACCACAAATGACAGCTGAGCAATTAGCGACGATGCCATGTCCCTCTTCGTTTGGGAAATTCATGAGAAGAACTCAATCACCCTATTATTCAATTAAAGAACATACATCTGAACATAATGCTTCTAATGACATGAAATGCTTTGAATTGGCATTCCTGGACATTTTGCATTGGACTGCACAAAACCAAAGCAGGATGATAATAGAAATTCAGATCGTAGATGACATCGCACGGATAATAAACCATACATTAAAAGGCGGGATCACAAAGTACTTGTAGCAGAGGAAAGCAAAATCAAATGGGATGATTCTAATTCAGATGGGAGCACTTCAAGCAGTTCATCAAATGACAGTGAAGAGGATGTACAGTGTCTGATGGCTGATGACACTGATGAGGTATTTGATTTCTCTAACAGTATGTTTACATGAGAAGATCTTGTTATTGCACTTAACAAAATGGTCTATGAGTACAAGAAGCTATCTCAAACGTTCGAGTATGTTAAAGCTGAAAATGAATGTCTAAAATATAAGTGAGATGACGCAAGATGTTTACAGCTTGAAGATTCAAACAGTCTAAAGACTGAATTAAGTAAACTGAAAACAAAGAATGAATCCTTGAGATTCAATTAAAATGATCTCACGTCTGAAAATGATAGAGTATGGTCTATGAGTACAAGAAGCTATCTCAAACGTTCGAGTATGTTAAAGCTGAAAATGAATGTCTAAAATATAAGTGAGATGACGCAAGATGTTTACAGCTTGAAGATTCAAACAGTCTAAAGACTGAATTAAGTAAACTGAAAACAAAGAATGAATCCTTGAGATTCAATTAAAATGATCTCACGTCTGAAAATGATAGAGTAAATCTGGTGCTCAGCTCTTGGACAAAATCTTCTATTTCATTAGGTAAGCTGCACGAGGTCCAGAAGCCATTTAATGATAGAACTGGACTAGGCTTCAGCTCTGGAGAGAGCAGCTCTACTGATATTAGTACTCAGTCATATCAGAAAGATGTCAAGCTTAAAATAATGAGTTTTGTCAAAGCCATTATGATACATTATACACTTGAATTGATTAAGTACGATGACCAGATTATGTCTACGTTGAACCAGAAGGGAAGGTCTGGTATTGGATATGCTGAGCCTGAGAACTCCAAGCCTAGTGCTAAAGAACAGATTTACAAGGATCGAGATAGAGCAGGTTCACTGCCATTTGATCTGCTCCAGCAAAGGCGTAGCTCAGTGAAGGCACGATCTGCTGGTCAAAGTACAGAGCCAAGATTCAAAAGAACACACAATATTTCAGCATGCACCCTAGTGGACACATACACGGGAAACTGTCAAGTTAATTCAAGTATGGTTCCCGAAAGGGTTAATCCAATATGGACCCAAGTAAAATTGGGTACCAAAATTTGTTTTCTGATTTTAGGTTTTTAAGAAGTCTTAATGCTATCGGATAGTGGCTGTTCCACATATGACTAGGAATTACAAACTGCTATCGGACATAAAATACTCCAGAGGACCAAAGATTCTCTTCGGCGATAACTCAACAGGTGAAACTATTTGCAAGGGTAAGATTGTCCATGGTAACATAGTTATAAATGACGTGCTACTTGTTAAGAATATTCCATTCTGATAAGCATTAGTCAATTATGTGATCATGAGTATGTAGTTAACTTTCACAAACACACATGAACAATTCAGAATCCAGCCGGTATGACCGTCCTAACAGGACACAGATCGGGCAATACGTATAAAGTGTACTGGTCAGAACAGCTGGTGACTGAACCTACCTGTTTGGTTGCTAACTCACCTAAAGCGGTTGTGGCATAAATGCATGAATTTTACAAATCTAAAACTATATCCAGTCTGTGTAAGCAGGATTTGGTCACCGGTTTGCCCAAGATCGATTTTACAAAAGATAAATTGTGTTCAGCCTGTCAGCTTAGAAAGCAAGTCCGATCCACTTTTAAGAATAAGGGCTATAACTCTTCTTACCGGAGCTTGGAACTATTGCACATGGAATTTTTTGGTCCTGTCCAGATATCCAGCTTAGGGGGAACAAAGTATACCCTTGTGATTGTTGATGATTACTCTAGGTTTACTTGGGTAATATTTTTAAAATCAAAGGATCAAACAGTGGATCAGCCGATAAATATTTTAAATCGTCTTCAAAATGAAATGTCTTCTTCTATTGATCGGATTAGGAGTGATTGTGGTACTGAGTTTTTAAATCGAACTTTATCCTCCTATCTTGAACACAAAGGAATCAGGCATGAGTTGTCTGCGGCTAGATCTCCTCAACATAACGGGCTCGCTGAGTGTCGTAAACGTACTATAAAAGAAGCCACAAGAAATATGCTTGCTCATTCCGAGATTTCTCAAAAATTTTGGGCTGAAGCAATGAACATTGCATGCTATACATAGAACGATAAATGATTAACAAGAAGAAGTAGTAGTGTGAGGACTGTAATTAACAGGTTTGTTTAGTGGCGTGTTACGAACAGATTTGAGGATATACCCCGATTTAATCTCGTAATATGTTTGAGCAGATTTGATTCGTATGAGTATTTAATCAGAGAAATATGCCTTGTGAATTATCGGGTATTCAGCCAGGGAATATTGGTCAAAACTGTTTGTGAGATCAGCTTGGACGCGGGCAGGTTTGAGTGTATGAGCTTTGGATTTGATTTAGAAGTGTATCGGGTGTGTGTCGTTGACTAAGGGAGAGCGTAGCGCTGGACAGATTTGGTATATCGAGTATCGCTGGAGTTCAGATTTGGTAAATACCCCACGCAAGTGAATTAGAGGCGCTGGGAGAATCGGTTTTATTTGTGGTTTGAGTAGACCGGTTTGTTATTTTCAGATTTGAGTAAGATCTGGGTGTCCAGATCTATCTCTCATGTGTTTGAGCGAATTGCCTTGAGATGGAAGTGAAACGATGTCGTTTTGGATTACCTGGGTATGCGCGGGTTGAGTACAAGTAATATCGTTTAGAGTATACCAGATTTGGTGTTCGTTGAGTATGACTGATGCGACGTCGTTTAGCAAGCATCATATTTGATAAGAGCTGGACACTGATGCGATGTCGTTTGACAGTAGCCAGATCTGGATGTTTGCGAGCGGGTCTATGTGTACGTGTGATCTGTTTGTTTTGAGCGAGACTCCTATGCGTCGTCGTTTGGTGGTCGCACTCTAGTATGGCATAGAGAAGTCAGATCTTAGTTAGCGCTAAGATTTGATGTACCACTAAGATATGAGTGCTAGTATCAGCTTTGACTGAGTAATATACTTTCACTGTAGCATTTACTGGAGTATATATATCAGTATCGACCAACACTTAGCGAATTTGAGACCCGATATTTCTTATCTTCTTCCCGAGAGCTTCTCAAACCCTTACTGTTCCGAACACGAATCTATCGATTTTCGTCGAGTATACCGCCGTTTGTAGCAAGATTTGTGGCGCTAAGCTCGTCTCCTTAAGATCTTTCTATTGATACCAGTTTGGAATCGACGTGTTTAAGGAGCGCGAAGTAGTTTCAGGGTTAGAATATCTTCGCGATTTCTGGCCATTAGTTCTTCAGTGCTGTTTGAGCTTTGGGTAAGTGATTTCTTACTTTTTAAGCTTTGATTAGAGCTTTTTAGTCCTACGTAGTGTAGTTGAGATTGGGTTGAGTTTCTCGACCGTAGGCCGTAAGCTGAATGTGCTTAAATTTGATCTGATTTGTGAGATATCTTGACAGATTTGAGCTTTCGGGCAAATCCTGTTGTGTTTCGCCGTGAGCTGGTGAGGCAGAAGGATTTAGCGGGCTATTGGTTCTGGGTCTAAGTGAAATCTGTCGAGGTAGAAGCTGTTTGGAGGTACGAATTGAGGGTATTTTAACAGCTCTGGTATCAGCATATGAATCTTGCCTGCGTAGATGAGTTGCCATGGTTATGTGCTAGTTTAATTGTCTAGCAGTGTTGATATGATCTGATTGTTTGATGAATGTGATTAATTATTATGCATTGTGAGCTGATTTTGTCTTGCATTCATGCATACATATTGAGCCTGATTCCTTGTGAACCGATCTGTTCATACGTTGTGATCGGCTGGCTGAGTTGTCGTACCTGAAAGGTCCAACATTGATATTACTTAGTGGTGGTCGGCTTAGTTGTCGTTCCTGAATACCACTAACCTGTGATGGTCGGATGATCTTTCGTACCTGAATATCACAGGATGATGATTCTGCACAGCTGAGTCATTGTGCCATGCTTGCCAATGATTCTTGGTAACCTACATGCACTGCATGCATGGGATATTGTATGTATGATATGTTTGCTGTTTTCTTGATGCTCTTCGTACTCTGGTTTGACCTCGTTTTCTTTTCCCTGTTTTGGGCTGCGTTGATCTGTGTTGGCCGTTGCAGGATCCTCAGTTAATCCAGCTGGCAGAGTGGAGAGTCAGCTGGTAAATCCTTGTTCTGAGTCCCAGTTCTATGTATTATGTATTGAACCAGGGGATGCCCTGCGTGAATTATATATTTGGGGATCTTGATTTGTATCTTACCTGCATTTATTGTTATGGATGCGTTGGATTTTGAGTTGAAATCCTATTTTGACTATGAATGTATTTTTAAGAGATGATTTCTATTCATGCCCAAAACGAAAAATTTTTAGCCCTATTTTAATGCTTCTGTGTAAACAAGATTAATAGAGTAATTAATCTTTGATTTAGGGCACCGGGCATGACAAGTAGACACCGTATGAGATCTGTAATGGCAAACAACCAAACATTGCATATTTTAAAGTTTTTGGTTGTCGACTTTTCATTCATAAAAATGGTAAAATGCATTTAACTGCTTTTGATGCACGATCTTATATTGGTACATTTCTTGGTTAATCGTGTGTTCAATAATAGAACGCTGATAGTTGAAGAGTCAGTTCATGTTAAATTTGATGAATCTAGTTTTTCTTCGAATTCTATTAGGTCTCTTAATGATATTAGCAACAGATTAGAAGCTACTGATATGCTTGAATCAGGTGATGATGAGTTACAGGTTCAAAGACCAGCAGAAGTTATTCAAGCTGGTTAAATTCTTAATTGATCATGATTTTACTCTTGAATCAGTAGATAAGACTCTGTTCAAGTTTGTTAAAAATAATCACGTCTTATTGGTTCAAATCTATGTTGATGAAATAATATTTGGCTCAACTAATCCTAAACTGTGTGAAAAGTTCTCAAAGCTTATGCAGGATAAATTCGAAATGAGCATGATTGGGAAGCTTACATTTTTCCTAGGACTACAAGTCAGACAGCTTGAGGATGGTATCTTCATCAATCAAGCCAAATATACAAAGGTTCTTCTAAAGAAGTTCGGAATGGACAAATGTTCTCCAGCTGCTACCCCAATGAGTGATTCAATCAAGCTAGATAAAGACGAAGCTGGTACTTCCATTGAGGTAACATTTTATCGTGGCTTAATAGGCTCCCTGTTTTACCGTACTGCTAGCAGACCACACATCATGCTTGTTGTCTGTATGTGTGCTAGATTTCAAGCAGAGCCAAAACAATCTCATTATATTGTTATTGAAAGGATTCTAGAATATCTTAAAGGGACTCCTAACGTGGGTCTTTTGTATCCCAAAGACTCCGGCTTTCAACTAATCGGGTATAGTGATGCAGATTACGCAGGATGTAGAATTGAAAAGGCGTAGCACAAGTGGGACATGCCAATTTCTAAGAGATCGTCTGATCTCATGGTTAAGTATGAAGCAAACGCAAATTGCCACGTCCACAACTGAAGCAGAATAATTAGCTGTCGGAAGCTGCTCTAACAGCTCAGATTCTTTGGATTCAACATCAGCTTAGGAATTTTGGCATTGATGCCTCTGAAGCACCAATATTATGTGACAACACAAGTGCTATAGCCATTACGCAGAACCCTGTGCTGCATTCACGAACCAAGCATATTGAGATTAAGCACCACTTCATCAGATATCATGTGCTCAAGAAGGACGTCAGGCTATAATATGCATCAATTGAATAGCAAGCTGCTGATATATTCACCAAGACACTGCTTGATGCTAAGTTTTCTTATTTTGAAATATTCTTGATCTCTTAGAACTACCATAATCTGTTCTGTGCAGGTGATCAGGAGATTCTAATCTTAGGGGGAACCTACGCTTAGGGAAACTTAACTTAGGGACCTTCAGCTTAGGGGGAACCGACAGCTTACGGGAGATTCTCAGCTTAGGGGAAATATTCAAATCAGATATAATAAGCTATAAGTCACTGAATGTGCGTGAGATGCTCGGGACCTTGTTGTGGTAATTTTAGCACAGAATGTTAAGCTATGGATGTGAGCTTGTTTTACAGCGTTGGATTTGGCATGGATATTATGTGTGCTGCTGTGTATGCTTCTGTGTTGTTATTGCTTGCTTCTGTTGTGTTGATTATTGCAAGATGTTACATTGCATACACGCATTATTCATGTTGAGCTCAGATCTTGTTTAGCCGTGCCTTGTTGTGTTTATCTGTGCGTACCAGGATGCTTGTTTTGGAGGTCGAGAGGGCGTACCAGGATGCTTGTTTTGGAGGCCGAGCGGGTAACTCCCGTGTCCCTTATCTCCCTGCTGGGATCTATTAGCCGCTATAAGCCGAGTGGGTAGCTCCCACATCTCATGAGCTGGGCAACAACAGGTTGAGTGATCTGTGGTGCATCTGGTACCATGTGTTGAGACGAGTGGGTAGCTCCCATATACTCACACACCCCATGGCCACAATCTTTCAGTTGATCTGTATCAGTTGTTGAGCAGTTTATTGAGATCCTTTGGCTCCCTGCCTTCGGTTGTAACCTTGTTATCATGCATAGAATCTGCATATTATCTGTTGCAATCTATTAGCCGTTTTTCAGTTGCTCTCTGTACTGGGGTTTGACCCCATGTTACTCTGGGGTTGGTTGTTTTGTTTTCCTATGTGTGTTTCAGGTTATCATGGTTTCTCCGCTGGACGTGGAGTTGATCCAGCTGGTAGTGCCCCGGGAGCTGGATAGAGTGTCCCAGTTATATATAGTATTTACATGTTATAATGTTGTATCTATGTTGAGCGAGAGACTCATCATGGATCCTTTAGTTGTTGATTTGGGAGTCACTCTATGTTTGTATTGCTGTTGGTTGTTGTATTGGGTTTTCAGTGTTGTAAAACCAGTATTTTGGATATCAATGTATTTTTTAACTTATGTTTTCTAAGTTAGGCCAAAGCGAAAAATTTTAGCCACTGTTTTTAAATGCTTCAGCTATTGTTTATTGCGTGGTTAACTCTGTGTTGTGCACCGGGCCTGACAGTCAATATGTGCCAGAAACCAACCGATATTCTCTCGCTGCTTCATATTCTTGCTGTAACTTATACTTGTTTATCTTTCGATTACTTTCTCTACCTTGTTGCTCCTAACGTTTCTTGCAGACAACTCTCTCAATTCCTAGAATCTAGCTTCAATGGTCCTTGTTTTCATCAAGAACGCTCTTCAAGTTAATTTCGAGTCAGTTTTCAGCTTTTACAGCAAGGGAAAAGCCCTGGAGTCATCAGGACTCAGAGGCTTCCTGGGATGCTCAGCGGCAGTTTATGAGGAGGATGTTCAGGAATCTTCGCCAATGCTAGACAGGAGCAAAGCATTGTGATCAGCATAGTCAGGGGATCATCAATAGTTATTTCAGAAAGGGTTTTTGCCAGTAGTTTTCAGTTGCGCACTGAAGGGTATGTAGCACTGACTGAGTTGCGGGAAATACTATTGGTATAGAGTAGGATGGAGTTCTCTGCCTCAGAGGTGCCAGTTTACTGTCCGTTCAAGAAGAAAGACTTGAAAGTGGAATATCGTCTGCTGAACGATATTGTTGCCAAATCACTTACTTCCAAAGTAGGATTTTTTTGATAATGTGACCCAAGGTCGTTTTGACCGGATGGTGGCCTTTATGAGAGGTATCAACCTACACTAAAAAGCCTTACATTTATTCAATTCGAGTTGTAACTACTCTGTGGTATTGTGTATTGATTGTAAATAAAAACAAAGTGTATAGAAAGCATGAAAGCTTAAAAAGCTTAGAAGATGTCGTTGTATTTGCAGAATATATTACTCATATGCTTCTGTCGTGGTGTTGCTAGGAGTTCTTGCAGATTGCGGGCTGTTGGATCGAGTTGCAGCAGGAGCTGTTGTAATCAAATCTTCTAGTGGAAACCTTCCTGTTCAAGGAAGAAGGGGAGACGTAGGTGTTTAAGCTCCGAACTTCCATAAAAAAATCTCTTGTCCCTATACTTTAAAAAAATTATTTACTGCGTTACAGCTTTTGTGTTTATATATTTGTTCACTGTTCAATCGGGTTCTTTTCGCACATTTTATTGTTACCCGAGAGAATAGCAGCATACTGAGATCCTCCAAATCTGGTTACCCAACTTAGATGCAGCCGAAAGTTTTAAAATCTGTTTGAAAATAGTTTTCCGGAAGTGAAGGAGTTCATTCAACCACCCTTTTGAACTCCCGAGCTATAATTCAACTATATTTTTGATTCAACTCGGGTTTTCTACCGTGAGATGTTTTGGGACAACAGCTTAGAGGCGATCAGCTCTGGGATTTTTCTGTATGAGCGTAAGCTGGATTCAACTTAGGGATTTTCTGGGTGCCCTGCGCTAAGGGATCATATACGGGTGTTGTTCTGTGGTGGTTGCTGAAATCAGCTTAGGCGTAAGCTAATGGTGATGCACAACTTAGGCGAGAGCTGGTTGCGGTTTCAGCTTTGGACGATAGCTGTTAGTGGTGAGAGATGATCGTTTCTCCTATGCTGGAGGACGTGCGATCTGTTGCGTGAGAGCTGAGTGTGGTTCGTGTTAGAGTAGATGCCCAACTAGCCAACTTGTGGCGTGTGGGTTTTATAGACTCTTGTATATGACAATCTTTATTTATGAAATACGCATTTATTTATGGCATTCTTTATCTTCATTATGATTATAATGTTAACAATTGTGTTGGATAAAGACCTAGAATGCACCATAGTGTATGTTAGATGTGATAGTGGATATGATGGCTATCATGAAACACATCTAATAGTCACTGTGTATTCTGAATTCGTTCCTAGTCGATTGGGCCGTCAAAATGAGGATAAGGCCGCACGAGCTTGAGACTAGCATCTGCGATGTGAAGTACCATGTTTCATTGGTAGGGAACATTGTG
>KV016463.1:390712-463314 GCA_001598015.1 Dorcoceras hygrometricum
TTTGTTTCTAGGAATGCCACCTTTATGGAAAGGGAGTTTCTGCTTGATAGAAAAGGCAAGATAGTAGAACTCGAAGAGGTTCGAGAACCATCTGAAATACCAAGTGAGTCTCCCGCACCTCCAGAGCCAGTGTCGGAAATGGTCGCACCTAGGAGATCCGAAAGGGTTCCTAGGGCTCCTGAAAGATATGGTTTCCTTCTTGAAAATGATCAGGGTGATCAAGTTGTTGGATGTGATCCAAGAACTTTCAAGGAGACAATTTCCGATGCTGATTCTAATTTGTGGCTTGAAGCAATGCAGTCTGAGATTTACTCGATGCATGCGAACCAAGTTTGGACTCTTATTAATCCTCCCGAACGAATTGTTCCTATTGGGTGTAAATGGATATACAAGAGGAAAATTGGGCCTGATAGTAAGGTATTGACCTACAAGGCGCGACTGGTCGCGAAAGGTTACACTCAAAGGCATGGTGTTGACTATGATGAAACCTTCTCACCGGTCGCAATGTACAAGTCAATTAGAATCTTACTGGCCATAGCCGCATGGTACGACTATGAGATATGGAAAATGGATGTGAAAACTGTGTTCCTTAATGGGAACATTAAGGAAGAGATCTATATGACACAGCCTGAGGGTTTCACATCTGTAGGAAGTGAGCATAAGGTATGCAAACTTCAGAGATCGATCTACGGTCTCAAACAAGCATCGAGGAGTTGGAACCTGAGATTCGATGAAACAATTAAGGAATTTGGTTTCATCAAGAATCCCGAGGAGCCATGTGTATATAAGAAGGTAGTTAAAAGCGCTGTGACATTCCTTGTACTTTACGTTGATGAAATTCTACTCATTGGGAATGATGTAGGAATGCTGCAGTCAACTAAAGTCCGGTTGTCTAGTAGATTCTCGATGAAGGACATGGGTGAAGCATCCTATATTCTTGGAATACAGATATATCGGGATAGATCGAAACGGATGCTTGGACTCACCCAAGCCACCTACATCGATACCATACTTCAGAGGTTCTCTATGGAAGAGTCCAATAGAGGACACCTACCTATGAGCCACGGGGTCACTCTATCTAAGTCAATGTGTCCAAAGACTGATGAGGAGATAAAGAGTATGACACGTGTGCCATATGCCTCGGTAATAGGTAGTATTATGTATGGAATGATCTCAACTAGACCGGATGTCGCATATGCTCAGAGTGTCACGAGCCGCTACCAGGCCAACCCCGGCCAATTGCATTGGAAGGCTGTGAAAGATATTCTTATGTACTTGCGAAGGACTAAGAATATGTTCATGGTCGATGGAGGTGGTGAACTGAAATTGGAAGGCTACACTGATTCTAGCTTCCAATGTGACGTGGATGATTCGAAGTCTACCTCTGGATTTGTATTCATGCTCAATGATGGTGCTGTCTCTTGGAAGAGTTCCAAGCAAGATACCATCGCGGATTCAACCACTGAGGCTGAGTACATTGCAGCATCATCTGCTGCTAAGGAGGCGGTTTGGATAAGGAATTTCGTCCAAGAGTTGGGCATCATCCCTGATGGATTTGGTCCAGTCCCGGTGTACTGCGACAACACGGGTGCCGTTGTGCAAGCAAAGGAGCCTAGGTCTCACCAAAGATCCAAACATATACTGAGGAAATACCACATAATCCGGGATATTGTGGCTAGAGGTGACATAGCAGTTGAGAGAGTCGCCTCTGCGGACAACATTGCTGATCCACTTACGAAGCCCTTGCCACGACCGTTGTTTGAAAAACATCGCGAAACAATGGGACTGCGTCTGATGAGTAGTTGGCTATAGGGCAAGTGGGAGATTGTTAGAGTATATGCCCAACTAGCCAACTTGTGGCGTGTGGGTTTTATAGACTCTTGTATATGAAAATCTTTATTTATGAAATACGCATTTATTTATGGCATTCTTTATATTCATTATGATTATAATGTTAACAATTGTGTTGGATAAAGACCTAGAATGCACCATAGTGTATGTTAGATGTGATAGTGGATATGATGGCTATCATGAAACACATCTAATAGTCACTGTGAATTCGTTCCTAGTCGATTGGGCCGTCAAAATGAGGATAAGGCCGCCCGAGCTTGAGAATAGCATCTGTGATGTGAAGTACCATGTTTCATTGGTATGGAACATTGTGATGTTCTGAGCATGCAGATGGATAGTGACCTGGTGATCTATCGAACTACCCTCGTTCGGACTTTCCAAGTGGTTACCATTTGTCGAGTGGATATGTCCGAGGTCTTGGTTGTACTGATTAGTCCTCACTACTCGAAACGTCATTGAGACTCTACGTGATAGGCGCCTCACTTTGACTCGTTTACCGACTCACTTGGGGTCATTAGGTGGCGGGATTGGGTGAGGTCCCGATGGTTCTGAGCATGCAGATGGATAGTGACCTGGTGATCTATCGAACTACCCTCGTTCGGACTTTCCAAGTGGTTACCATTTGTCGAGTGGATATGTCCGAGGTCTTGGTTGTACTGATTAGTCCTCACTACTCGAAACGTCATTGAGACTCTACGTGATAGGCGCCTCACTTTGACTCGTTTACCGACTCACTTGGGGTCATTAGGTGGCGGGATTGGGTGAGGTCCCGATGTATGTAGGAGTCGATGCTTCGTTGTTGAGGATTCACCGCTCGCTCTTATGCGTGGATATCCTATGTTTTCTGATGAGACAATAGTGTGATAAATCTCTGGCCAGAGTACTGGATGTGTTTTAAGCAAATGGGTTTGCCTAGTAACACTCATGATGTCACTATTTGATCTCCAAGATGTATGCATAGCTATCGGATCTCTTGCAACTCTCGATTTACCAATGGTCGTTGATCTGATCGGGATATATGTGTTGAAAGGACCGTACTGTACGCTAACCATGACCAACTGGTTCTTGCAGGCACTATCAGTGATACCTAGGGAATCATGGGGCGATGTTGCTAGGCGCTTTACCATGGTCCGTTGGGCAAGTCCGAAATTGTGATTTCGGAGCCACAATGGTTGTGAGCCCACGACTAGCTGTATCCCTGAACCATTTAGGGTCACACAAGTACTGGATTCATGATTCCCGCATGGAAACTAATCTCAACGTGTTGAGCGTAGGAAGAGGATTTTAGGGAGTGCGACTTCCTAAAAGTCAACAGGGGTCAAATTGCGATTTCCCAAAGTTGAGGGGCTAAACTGTAATTTTGGACTAGGATATCTGAAAAATTGTTTTTCGCATCATAATATTCAGTTTTGGAAACTGAGTCGATCGGTCCGATCTGATCGTCGATCGGAGTTATGATGAAACCGTGGTGATTTAATTGAACCGGATGTTCATATGGACTTGGGCCTGACCCAAGTCCAGATGGGCCGGACCAAGCCCACTACAAGTCTATTAATTAAAGACTTAGGGCATTAATCAACACACTTGATCACACAATTAAACCCTAGCCTCCACCACACATAGAGCCGCCACCCCCCTCTTCTCCTCCACCCCACGCACGGCCGCGCCACCGCCGCGCCACCTCCACGCCGCCGCCGTTCGCTTGTCGTGTCATCGGACTTGTTCCGATCAGATTTTCGAGGAGATTCCGTCCGTGGCCAAAATCCGTCAGATCTTCTAGTGAAGACTGACGGAGGAATCGTGTTTCCGGTCGTGGACCTGATTAGACGATCTACCGCCGCCTACAATTCAAGAGCCAGAATTCCCTGTGAATCTGGTTGGAGCCAGGCGCCTAGACGCCAGCAAGGTAACGATTCAAACATCCTATATATGTTTATCTTTAAAGTTTTAATGTATTGAACGTATCTCGGGGCATTTTTTTAACTTCCGCTGCGCCCTCGGGAAACGGGATCCGGATCCGCCACTTTCGCCAACAGTTCGTAAGCTGAATCGTACGCAAGATATGAACAACGTGCGAAAGATGAACATATGAGAGCTGAGCTGTTGGAAGCGAGAGCTGGTTTGAATGTGCAGGCTGAGCTGCATTTCCTGGGCTGAACATAGTGTTGAGCTTCGAGCTGATTTGTTATCACTTTAGCCATGAGCTGAAGAGCTTTAGTATATATACCCTCTCGTTGATTGAAAATTAGTCATTTTTAGCCCACACATTTCCTTATCTTATTCAGGAAGCTCCCTTTAGATCTTTTCCAAACCCTCGTTGTAACGTCCCAAAATCCATAGGACCATATATATGAATCTTATTTATTTCAAGGTTCAAAATGCCAATTTAAATGTTAGCATAAGCTATTTTATGACAGATAATTTTACTGATTTCAGAAATGAGGTAAGACGCAGCAAATTCCAGCAGAATTCACTCCAAGCGCAATACACGAGCAGATTTTAGAAATCTGTTGAAAATAATTTTAAGGAGAACAAAATGGTTTCTCTTAAGAAGTATTTGGTAGATTTGAAAACTAAAATATTGAGAGGGAAATTTTACTAAAATTCATAACTTTAGGTAAGGTGTGTCATGCTTGATGATACACCTCACCTGCCACTAATCCCTCCCATACAAATACTTGCTGTCAGGCCTCGTGCTCACAACCGAGTAAAAACCCAAACACATGCGGAAGCTTATCAAAAAGTGGGTAAAATTTTTCGCTTTTAGGCCCGACGGTTTAAAACATATAATTTAAAATAGAACGATACTCAAAATAAGTTCCCAGTTTACAAACCAACAAAAAGCAAGTATAGCATCAATACAAATAAAAATATCAGACTGCACATCAGAATACAACAACAAAGCACAGGGCATCTCCCCGGCTACTAGACTGATACATAAATATATGCTATACACTACTGGGACACTCAACCACCTCCTGGGGCACCGCCAGCTGGGTTACCTCCTCTACCAGCTGCATGACCTGGACAACACAACAGGCAACAAACAAACCAAGCCCCAGAGGGACATGGGGTCAAACCCCAGTACGTAGAGCAAATAAACAGCAAAGATACAGCATAAATAAAAATGCAGATGCTATGCATGAGACACCGGATAACAACAGGAGCTACGACCAACAAGGGAGCCAAAGAACTCAAGGCATAGCTCAATCAAATCTGCAACGGATAGGTGGCCACTGTGAGTGTAGGACATATGGGAGTTACCCACTCACCCCTACTCGCTCACCAATTCCAGGTGCATCAATCACTCCACCTGTTGTTGCCCAACCTATGAACTGTGGTAGTTAGCCACTCGGCGCATATGGGCTAACATATCCCAGCAGGGAGATGAGATTGCGGTATTGCCGCTCGCCCTCGCTACCTGGTAAGAAAACAACAACAATACAACAAGGCACAACTGCCGAAGTACAAGGTACGATATAACTGAGATATGAAATGCAAGTGATGCGAATGCGTGTATGCATATAACAACAAGCAGTAAACACTGGCAGCCATACACGTCAACAAAAAACAGCCATCACTGCATTTACTCATGCCAACCTCACGCTGTAACAAGCTCGAATCCGTACCTTACGAGCAACAATTACCAACAATTCAGATTCCTCGAAGGTGGAATCAAGACACGACCTGCACAAAATCTGCCAAACATAGGATGCACAGATTTCAGGAAAAGCCTATACAACCTCACGGCCTAAACATAAAAACTCACGGCTGGAAATTCATATACACAAACTAGCCTTAACAAACAACTCAACAGGAAGCTTAATCCAAGGCTGGCACAAGATTTCAAAGTTAAAACGAAAAGCTACATGCAACTATGAAACGCACGAAAGAGAACAGAAGCTTCGAGCTTTCAATCCAGCCAACTAAAGCTTCCAAAATGGGTACGAGATGAAAGTTCTTTCCAATAGGAGTCCAAAGCTACCTCGAACGTGAAAAATGGTGGCCGGAATCGACGGGAATCTACCGGAGAAGCTCACGGTGAATAGTGCCAAGGGTTTGAAGAACAGAGAAATAAGTCGAGAGAAATATTTGCTAAGTATGGAATCTGGTGAGAATACAACGAAGCCAACGCTTCGTATTTAAAGGCGCGAGGGATCTGCTCAATTATTCCACGATAGAAACAGCTTTCAAGAATTCTAAATGCACAACAGATCCCACAAAAAAAACCAACGCATGCGCTAAAACACGATGAAATCTGAACGCAAACAACGCGGGAACCAAAACGACGTCGCACAGGTGAAATTTGAATGCTAGCATTAAAAGCTGGACATTGAAAGCTGGTCGCTCAAACGAGCGCTGAAATCTGGTCACCAGTACGCTATACTCACAAAACAGATCTCATGCAAACAGATATCACGCGAACAGATCTCACGCAATACACTATACCAGATCTCTCCCACAAGCGCTAATCAAAACGACGCCGTGCTTACTTAAACTAAACGGCGTCGCGTTGCACTAACCATAAAACACGCGGGACAGATCTCTCCTCGCACAAGCAGACTTCACGCTAGCGCTAAACCAGCAAGGCTTACGTCATCCCCACAACATTAACACGCGATGCTGACGTCATCAAATCTGTTACCAGATTTCACCAAAATTTCGAAAATCTCAACATTTCCAACAAATGCTCCAAATATGATTTCTGACCCGAAAATGCAACCCAAACATTCAAAATGAAATATGAATCACCAGAAAATCACTAAAAACCCGATTAATTCCACAATTAATCCTTAATACAATTTCCAGGTCTCACATTTCTCCCCCACTAAAAAGGATTTCGTCCTCGAAATCAACAACAATTCATATACCAAAACACAACAAAAAAATACAAAACAGGAACTCGCTCAACACAGGCCAAGAGTTCAAGATAACTGAGCAAACAATTAATGAAAACTAGGGAAGAAATACAAACAAAAGCTACAACCTACTGGAAAATATAGCCCAACGGCTACTCAAACAGATGTTGCCACTCGCGCTGCATCTTTTCTTCCAGCTCCCAAGTAGCTTCTTCCCTTCCATGTTTGCTCCACTGCACCATTACGAAAGGAATGGTCTTATTCCTCAACTGTTTCTCTTTTCTGCCAAGGATCTGCAAAGGATATTCCTGATAACTCAACGACTGATCTAGCTCTACCTCGTCAGTTCCAAGCACATGAGACAGATCTGGCTCGTACTTCCTCAACATGGAAACATGAAACACATAGTGAATATAGGACAACTCTGACGGCAACAACAATCGATACGCTAAAGGGCCATTCCTCTCGACAATCTCATACGGACCAACGTAACGAGGGGCTAACTTTCCCTTGCGTCCAAAGCGAATCACACTACGAAACGAAGAAACCTTGAGAAATACACGATCACCAACCTGAAACTCTTGAGGTCGACGCCTCTTATTCGCATAACTGGCTTGGCGATCCTGGGCAGCTTTCATCCGCTGTCTGATTAGATCGACATGATCTTTCATTTGCTGCACAAAGTCAGGGGCAGATAGCTGCTTCTCCCCCACTTCTTCCCAACAAACTGGCGATCTGCACTTCCTGCCATACAAAGCATCAAAAGGCTCCATGCCAATCGTCACTTGGTAGCTGTTATTATACAAAAATTCGACCAAAGACAACGCGTCTTGCCAGCTACCTCCGAAATCCAACACAACAGCACGCAACATATCCTCCAACTTCTGGATAGTTCGTTCAGATTGGCCATCTGTCTGGGGGTGATACGCGGTACTCATCGCCAATCTGGTTCCCAAAGCTGTTTGAAAAATCTTCCAAAACCTGGAAGTAAACCTCGGATCTCGGTCGGATACGATTGAAACAGGCACACCGTGCAATCTAACAACAAAATCAACGTACAGCTTCGCCATCTTCTTCAACGAGAAGGTCATCCCATAGGGAATGAAGTGTGCAGACTTCGACAAACGGTCGATAACTACCCAAATAGCATCGCATCCTCGGCTGGAACGAGGCAGATGCGTCACAAAATCCATCGCAATGTGCTCCCAATTCCATTGGGGCACCTCTAAACTCTGCAACAGACCACCAGGTCTCATCCTTTTGGCCTTTACCATATGGCAATTCAAACAACGAGCAACGAAACCAGCAACGTCACTCTTCAGGCCAGCCCACCAAAAGTGCGGCTTCAAAGCATGGTACATCTTCCGTGCACCAGGATGAACACTATGTCTGCTGCAATGCGCCTCACGAAGGATCTCCTCCTTCCAATCAATCAAATTGGGCACAACCAACCTGCCCCGGAACCTCAAGCAACCATCGGACGAGATAGAATAATCCTCAAGTTCGCCAGCCCTGACTTTCATCTTCAACTCTTGGATAGACGGATCGGTCCTCTGAGCTACTCGAATGCTGGAAACATCTGCGATTCCACTTGGAACGATGAAACTCTTGGATAGACGGATCGGTCCTCTGAGCTACTCGAATGCTGGAAACAATCTGCGATTCCACTTGGAACGATGAAACCATCACACAATCCTCAGCCGGGTAAAATCTCCAACCCGTAGTGTTAAGATGCTCTTGGTCCTTGGAGATGTACAACGAGGCAAGAATCTCACTAGCCTTCCTGCTCAAAGCATCGGCCACTACGTTCGACTTCCCAGGCTGGTATTTAATCTCACAATCAAAGTCCTTAGCAGCTCCATCCATCGACGTTGTCTCATGTTCAAGTCAGACTGCGAGAACAGATACTGCAAACTTTTGTGGTCGAAGTACACCACAAACTGCTCGCCATAAAGGTAGTGAGACTAGATCTTTAACGCAAATACCACCGCTGCTAACTCCAAATCATGAACTGGGTAACGAGTCTCGTGCGGTTTCAACTGCTGCGAGGCATACGCAATGACTCTACCATTCTGCATCAACACACAACCCAATCCATTAAGCGAAGCATCAGAACAAACAACAAAACCACCTGATCAGGACGGCAGAGCCAACACAGGCGTCGTAGTCAACTTTTCCTTGAGCAGTTGAAACGCATTCTCACACTGCTCAGTCCAAACAAACCGCCTATCCTTCTGGGTCAATTGGATCATCGGCTTCGCTATACTAGAGAATCCCTCAATGAAGCGACGATAATAGCCAGCCAGACCTAAGAAACTGCGAATCTCATACACATTTCTCGGTCGCTCCTAGTTCAAAACAGCATCCACTTTACTGGGATCCACAGAAATGACATCCGCTGAAATGACATGACCCAGAAATACCACGCGATCTAACCAAAACTCGCACTTGGAAAACTTCGCATACAACTGCTGCTCTCTCAACCTCTGCAGAACCATTTCCAAGTGCCCCTTGTGCTCCCTTGGAGTCTTCGAGTAAACCAAGATGTCGTCAATAAAAACAATCACAAACTGGTCTATGAACTCTCTAAAAACCCGGTTCATCAGACCCATAAAGACTGCAGGAGCGTTTGTCAACCCAAACGGCATCACCAAAGACTCAAAATGTCCGTACCTCGTACGAAACGCAGTATTCGCGACATCCTGATCTCTCACCCTCAGCTGATGATACCCGGAACGAAGATCAATCTTTGAATACACCGTAGAACCTTGCAACTGATCAAAAAGATCATCGATTCTCGGCAACGGGTACTTTTTCTTGACAGTGGCTTTATTCAACTGACGAAAATCAATGCACATCCGCATTGAGCCATCCTTCTTCTTCACAAACAAGATGGGCGCTCCCCACGGTGACATACTAGGGCGAATAAAACCTTTCTCCAACAAATCATCTAACTGTACCTTGAGTTCTCTCAACTCCGTAGGCGCCAGACGATAAGGAGCACGCGAAATCGGAGCTGTTCCAGGCACCAGCTCTATGCTGAAGTCGATCTTCTCCCGCCTCGGAGGAAAACCAGGAATCTCCTCCAGAAACACATCGGGGAAGTGTCGCACCACGGGAACGTCACTAAGCTGAACACTGGAAGAAGAAGACGCATCCAAAGCATAAATCATAAAGCCAGCATTTCCCAAAGACAACAAACTAAACATCACCATCGCGGAAACCAACGGAATCTTCGATCGCGAATCCTGACCGTAGAAGTCCCACTTCTCGCCAGACCAAGGCCTAAAGCGTACAATCCCATGGAAGCAATCCACGGAGGCCCTATAGTTAGACAGCACATCCATTCCAACTATGCAATCGAAATCCCAAAGCATCAAAGGATCAAGTTTGCTAACAAAACATGCTCACCAAACCGCAACACACCATTCAACAAAACCTCTTGGGAGAACAGAATCATACCACCAGGGGTAGAAACAGAAATGGCATCGCGCAAAGGGACAGTACACAGACCATGCTCAACAACAAACGAATCAGAAATAAACGAATGCGATGCACCGGTGTCAAACAACACACGAGCAGGAAAGTCAAATACAAGACATGTACCTCCAATCACTCGGCTCGGTGTCTCCTCGGCCTGCTCCCTCGTGATGGCGTTAACCTGAGCATGCTGGGGTCCTGGGAAGAAAGGCTAAGACGACTGCCCAAAGCGCGAAGGGCCAGGCTGCTGAAACGGTCTAAATGAAGTCTCACCCACGCGGGGCTGCTGAAACTGCTGAAACTGCTGAAACTGCTGAGAACGGCTCCTAGACTGACCCCCATGACCCTGAGGCTGGACCGCGGTCTGCTGTGATCCAGCTGACGGACACACTCTCGCAAAATGCCCGTACTGACCACAAAGGTTACAGGAGCCCTGCACACCTACACACTGCGTGGAAGGATGCTTTCCACCGCAAAAGCCACAAAACTCAGTCCGAGATCCACTGCTACTCGAACTGCCTGAACCGAAAGACCCTGAACCAGACTTTTTCTTGAATTGCTGACCGTGGGGTCGAAACCTCTGGCGGCCGGGCTGCTGAGCTACCTGCTGCTGCTGCTGGGGATAATGAGCGGACTGAGAACTCTGAGACGACTGAGCTCCCTGACCAACAGGTCTACCACCCTGCAATGTCTGCGCTACCTGCGCTCTACGCGTACGACGGCTCCTCATGCCCTCCTCAATGTTGATAGCACTATCAACGGCCTCAGCATACGACTTGGGCTTGCTCGTCAAAACACTCTGGTACAACTCATCATTCAAGTCCATGAATCTGGTACTCTTGGCCCCCTCTCGGCCAGCAACATGCGGAACATAAGCCAACTACGCAGAAAACTTGCGAGCATACTCACGCACAGTCATCGAGCCCTGCTCCAAAAACTCAAACTCCTGTTGGCGACAATGGCGGATCCGGATCCCGTTTCCCGGGGGCATAGCAGAAATCAAAAACTTGCCCCGAGAAACGTTCAATAATATTCAAATACAATTCTATAAAAATTCATAGGGTGTTCATAGAATCGTTACCTTGCTGGCGTCTAGGCGCCTGGCTCCAACCAGAATTCGCAGGGACATCTGGCTCTTGAATTATAGGCGGCGGTAGATCCTCCTAATCAGGTCCACGACCGGAATCAAGACACCTTCGTCAGCCTGCACTAATAATATTCAAATACAATTCTATAAAAATTCATAGGGTGTTCATAGAATCGTTACCTTGCTGGCGTCTAGGCGCCTGGCTCCAACCAGAATTCGCAGGGACATCTGGCTCTTGAATTATAGGCGGCGGTAGATCCTCCTAATCAGGTCCACGACCGGAATCAAGACACCTTCGTCAGCCTGCACTAGAAGGACTGACGAATTCAGCATGGATGGAAACTCCTCGTCACGGTGAACGAAACAAGTCCGATCACGTAGATGGCGGCACACGGCGACGGCACGGGGCGGCGCAAGGCGGCGGCCGGCAGCCTGAGGTTGAGGGAGAGGAGGGGCGGCCGAGTGTGAAGTATGGAGGCTAGGGTTGTGACTTAATTGTAATGATTGTAGCCCTAGACCAACTTAAGTAATTAAAGATGGTACATGGGCTTGAACCGGCCCATTGGACCTGGGGCGGGCCCAGTCCAATATATGAACATTCGGTTCATTTAAATCACTACGGTTTCATCATAACTTCGATCGACGATCAGATCGGACCGATCGACTCAGTTTCCAAAACTGAACATTATGATGCGAAAAACAATTTTTCAGATTACTTAGTCCAAAATGACAGTTTTGCCCCTCAACAGTGGGAAATCGCATTTTGACCCTTGTTGACTTTTAGGAAGTCGCACTCCCTAAAATCCCCTTCCTGTGCTAAACACATTGAGCTCTGTTTCCATGCGGGAATCATGAATCCAGTATTTGTGTGACCCTCAATGGTTCAAGGATACAGCTAGCCGTGGGCCCACAACCATTGCGGCTCCGAAATCACAATTTCGGACTTGCCCATCGGATCATTCTAAAGCGCCTAGCAACATCGCCCCATGATCCCCTAGGTATCACTGATAGTGCCTGCAAGAACCAGTTGGTCGTGGTTAGCGTACAGTACGGTCCTTTCAACACATATATCCCGATCAGATCAACGATCATTGGTAAATCGAGAGTCGCTAAAGATCCGATAACTATGCATACATCTTGGAGATCGAATAGTGACATCGCGAGTGTTACTAGGTAAACCCATTTACCTAAAGCACATCCAGTACTCTGGCCAGAGATTTATACACTGTTATCCCCTCAGATAGCATAGGATATCCACGCATGAGAGCGAGCGGTGAATCCTCGACAACGAAGCATCGACTCCTACATGCATCGGGACCTCACCCAATCCCGCCTCCTAATGACCCCAAATGAGTCGGCAAATGGGTCAAAGTGAGGCACCTATCATGTAGAGCCTCAATGGCGTTTCGAGTAGTGAGGACTAATCAGTACAACCAAGACCTCGGACTTATCCACTCGACAAATGGTAACCACTTGGAAAGTCCGAACGATGGTAGTTCGATAGATCACCAGGTCATTATCCATCTGCATGCTCAGAACATCACAATGTTCCCTACCAATGAAAATGGTACTTGGCATCGCAGATGCTAGTCTCAAGCTCGGGCGGCCTTATCCTCATTTTGACGGTCCAATCGACTAGGAACGAATTCAGAATACACAGTGACTATTAGATGTGTTTCATGATAGCCATCATATCCACTATCACATCTAACATACACTATGGTGCATTCTAAGTCTTTATCCAACACAATTGTTAACATTATATAACATAATGAAAATAAATAATGCCATAAAGAAATGTGAATATCATATATAAAGATTGTCATATACAAGAGTCAATAAAACCCACACGCCACAAGTTGGCTAGTTTGGCATCTACTCTAACAATCTCCCACTTGCCCTATTAGATGTGTTTCATGATAGCCATCATATCCACTATCACATCTAACATACACTATGGTGCATTCTAAGTCTTTATCCAACACAATTGTTAACATTATATAACATAATGAAAATAAATAATGCCATAAAGAAATGTGAATATCATATATAAAGATTGTCATATACAAGAGTCAATAAAACCCACACGCCACAAGTTGGCTAGTTTGGCATCTACTCTAACAATCTCCCACTTGCCCTATAGCCAACTGCTCATCAGACGCAGTCCCATTGTTTCGCGATTTTTTTCAAACAACGGTCCTGGCAAGGGCTTCGTAAGTGGATCAGCAATGTTGTCTGCAGAGGCGACTCTCTCAACTGCTATGTCACCTCTAGCCACAATATCCCGGATTATGTGGTATTTCCTCAGTATATGTTTGGATCTTTGGTGAGACCTAGGCTCCTTTGCTTGCGCAACGGCACCCGTGTTTTCGCAGTACACCGGGACTGGACCAACTCCATCAGGGATGACGCCCAACTCTTGGACGAAATTCCTTATCCAAACCGCCTCCTTAGCAGCAGCTGATGCTGCGATGTACTCAGCCTCAGTGGTTGAATCCGCGATGGTGTCTTGCTTTGAACTCTTCCAAGAGACAGCACCACCATTGAGCATGAATACAAATCCAGAAGTTGAATTCAAATCATCCACGTCACATTGGAAGCTAGAATCAGTGTAGCCTTCCAATTTCAGTTCACCACCCCCATAGACCATGAACATATTCTTAGTCCTTCGCAAGTACTTAAGAATATCCTTCACATCCTTCCAATGCAATTGGCCGGGGTTGGACTGGTAGCAGCTCGTGACACTCAGAGCATATGCAACATCCGGTCTAGTTGAGATCATGCCATAAATAATGCTACCTATTGCCGAGGCATATGGCACACGTGTCATACTCTCTATCTCCTCATCAGTCTTCGCACACATAGACTTAGATAGAGTGACCCCGTGGCTCATAGGTAGGTGTCCTCTCTTGGACTCTTCAATAGAGAACCGCTTAAGTATGGTATCGATGTAGGTGGCTTGGGTGAGTCCGAGCATCCGTTTCGATCTATCCCGATAGATCAGTATTTCAAGAATATAGGATGCTTCACCCATGTCCTTCATCGAGAATCTACTAGACAACCATACTTTAGTTGACTGCAGCATTCCTACATCATTCCCGATGAGTAGAATGTCATCAACGTAAAGTACAAGGAATGTCACAGCGCTTTTAACTACCTTCTTATATACACATGGCTCCTCGGGATTCTTGATGAAACCAAATTCCTTAATTGTTTCATCGAATCTCAGGTTCCAACTCCTTGATGCTTGTTTGAGACCGTAGATCGATCTCTGAAGTTTGCATACCTTATGCCCACTTCCTACAGATGTGAAACCCTCAGGCTGCGTCATATAGATCTCTTCCTTAATGTTTCCATTAAGGAACACAGTTTTCACATCCATTTGCCATATCTCATAGTCGTACCATGCGGCTATGTCTAGTAAGGTTCTAATCGACTTGAACATTGCGACTGGTGAAAAGGTCTCATCATAGTCAACACCTTTCCTTTGAGTGTAACCTTTCACGACCAGTCGCGCCTTGTAGGTCAATACCTTACCTTCAGGTCCAAGTTTCCTCTTGTATATCCATTTGCACTCAATAGGAACAATACTTCGGGAGGATTAACAAGAGTCCAAACTTGGTTCGCATGCATTGAGTCAAACTCAGACTGCATCGCTTCAAGCCACAAAATAGAATCAGCATCGGAAATTGCCTCCTTGAAAGTCCTTGGATCACATCCAACAACTTGATCACCCTGATCATCTTCAAGAAGGAAACCATATCTTTCAGGAGCCCTAGGAACCCTTTCGGATCTCCTAGTTGCGACCATTTCTGGTACTGGCTCTGTAGGTGCGGGAGATTCACTTGGTACTTCAATTGGTTCTCGAACCTCTTCGAGTTCTACTATCTTGCCTTTTCTTATCAAGTAGAAACTCCCTTTCCATAAAGGTGTCATTCCTAGAAACAAACACTTTTGTTTCGTTTGGATACTAGAAGTAGTATCCAATGGAATTATTTGGATACCCAACGAAGTAACATAAGATGGATCTCGTATCCAGCTTATCTCCCACTGTCTGCTTCACGTAAGCAGGACATCCCCAAATCCTCATGTATGAGTATTTGGGTGGTTTGCCCATCCATATCTCATATGGAGTCTTATCTACTGCCTTGGTGTGGACATTGTTCAATCAACATTACCGTCGTTTCGAGCGCATAGCCCCAAAACGAGGTAGGAAGCTCAGTGAAGCTCATCATAGGTCGAACCATGTCCATCAAGGTTCGATTACGACGCTCCGCTATACCATTGAGCTGTGGTGTGGCCGGAGGGGTCCACTATGCGAGAATCCCATTCTCTTTCAGATAGTCTTGAAACTCAGCACTCAAGTATTCACCACCTCGATCGGATCGAAGTGCTTTAATACTTTTCCCTAACTGATTTTCTACTTCAGCCATGAATTCCTTGAACCTTTCAAAAGATTCAGACTTGTGCTTCATTAAGTACAAGTACCCATACCTATAGTGATCGTCGGTAAAGGTGATGAAGTATGTGTGACCGTATTTAGTACCAATACTAAGCGGACCACACACATCAGTATGGATCAAATCCAATAGGCCTTGAGCACGTTCAGGCTTGCCCTTGAAGGGTTGTTTAGTCATCTTTCCCTTGAGACAAGATTCACAAGTCGGTAGGGAGTTAATGTATAACAGATCAAACATGTCACTCCTAAGTAACTTGTTCATCCTACTTAGAGAAATATGTTCTAGCCTAGCGTGCCAAAGTGGTGCTGGGTTTAAGCTATCGTATTTCCTTTTAATTGTTGTTGTATGTGTTTCCACATCGTGAGTTGGAACTGATTTTAATTTTAAGGTGTATAGATCGTTTTTGCGTTCCCCAATACCAATCAAACATTCATTCTTGTATATATTGCAAATCGAATTAGCAAAAACACAAGAATATCCATCACTATCAAGCATAGAAACAGAAATAATGTTCTTTATCAATTCGGGAACAAATAAAACATCTTTCAATTGTTGGGAATCCCGGATCCGCCCCCCGGCTAGGCAGCGGAAGAACAAAGAAAAGGGCCGGGAGATGATCAATACGAAAAATTCATAAACAAACTACGACATTCATAGGATGTTTAAGCGATTACCTTGCTGGCACTTGTGCCTGGCTCCAACCGGAATTACAAGAACCCGGCTCTTCTCGGTAGATTGCGGTAGTTTACGCCAATCCGGTCCACGACCAGATCCAAGACTCCTTCGTCAGGCTGCACTAGAAGCGCTGACGAGATCAGCACGAACGGATTCTCCTCGTCTAACTGGCCGGAAACAATTTTCCGGCGACGATCGGCGGCGGCGTGTTCGAGGAGAGGAGGGGGCGGCTGGTTTTAGGGTTAGGGTTATGAGAGTTGAGAGAGTGTTAAGTTGAGAGTGATTATGAAGTCTATTATGTCTAATTAAATAGACTAACAATGGACTTGGACCGGCCCATCGGGCCCGGGTCCAAATGACGTGTTTGAGACCGTAGATCGATCTCTGAAGCTTGCATACCTTATGCTCGCTTCCTACAGATGTGAAACCCTCAGGCTGCGTCATATAGATCTCTTCCTTAATGTTTCCATTAAGGAACACAGTTTTCACGTCCATTTTCCATATCTCATAGTCGTACCATGCGGCTATGGCTAACAGTATTCTAATTGACTTTCAGGTTTCAACTTCGTGATGCTTGTTTGAGACCGTAGATCGATCTCTGAAGCTTGCATACCTTATGCTCGCTTCCAACAGATTTGAAACCCTCAGGCTGCGTCATATAGATCTCTTCCTTAATGTTTCCATTAAGGAACGCAGTTTTCACATCCATTTGCCATATCTCATAGTCGTACCATGCGGCTATGGCTAACAATATTCTAATTGACTTGAACATTGCGACGGGCGATAAGGTTTCATCATAGTCAACACCTTGCCTTTGAGTGTAACCTTTCGCGACCTGTCGTGCCTTGAAGGTCATTACCTTACCATCAGGCCCAAGTTTCCTCTTGTACACCCATTTGCATCCAATAGGAACGATTCCTTCGGGAGGGTTAACGAGAGTCCAAACTTGGTTTGCATGCATTGAGTCAAACTCAGACTGCATTGCTTCAAGCCACAAATTAGAATCAGCATCGGAAATTGCCTCCTTGAAAGTTCTTGGATCAGATCCAACAACTTGATCACCTTGATCATCTTCAAGGAGAAAACCATATCTCTCTGGAGCTCTAGGAATCCTTTCGGATCTCCTAGGTGCGACTATATCTGGTACTGGCTCAGTAGGTGCGGGAGATTCACTTGGTACTTCAATTGGTTCTCGAACCTCTTCGAGTTCTACTTTTTTGCCCTTTCTATCGAGTAGAAATTCCCTTTCCATAAAGGTGGCATTCCTAGAGACAAACACTTTTGTCTCGCTGGGATAGTAGAAGTAGTATCCAATGGAATTCTTTGGATACCCAATGAAGTAGCATAAGATGGATCTCGTATCCAGCTTATCTCCCACTGTCTGCTTCACGTAAGCAGGACATCCCCAAATCCTCATAAATGAGTACTTGGGTGGTTTGCCCAACATCACCTGCAAAGCATTGCAGATATGAGATCCACATCCGGTATCAAGTACCCAAGAAGTTGAATTTAGAGACATATTTATTTCAATATAGAACATACCTTTTGCAGTTCGCAACTGCTCGAGGTACTCCTTGCAGTTCCTCTTCCAATGCCCAGCCTTGTGTCAGTGGTGGCAAACATCCCCATGCTTGTTTGGTTTGTAAGCCTTTGCCTTTGGCTTCTTGGCGGACTTTTCCTCCTTTGCAGGAGCAGGACGCTTCTTGCTCTTGCGTCTGGGCCCCTTCTTCGCAGAGGAAGAAGAAACCAGAAGGAGGACGGGTTTGTCCTTCTTTATGGTCCCTTCAAACACTACGAGCATGTTAACCACCTCTTCAAGGGTGGCTTCCAGCTTGTTCATGTTGAAGTTGACCACAAAGGGGTCAATTGCAGCAGGCAGCGAGAGGAGAAGTACATCCACAGACAGCTCGTGTGGAAGTGCGATATCAAGGCCCGACAGCTTTTCAACGAGCCCAATCATACGAACCCCATGCTCGCGGACCGAAGTCCCATCGCGCATGCGGCTCGTCAACAGCTCCTTGACGGCCGTGAACCTCTCATGTCGAGAGTTCTCCCCGTACAGCTCTTTGAGATGATGAAGTATGTCAGCAGCATATTTCGTCTTCTCAAAACGCCGTTGCATTTCATTGGACATCGATGCCATCACATAGCACCGAGCTTTAACCTCATCGTCCCACAATTGTTTAAGCGTTACCAGCTCCTCAGGGCTGATATCGGCAGGGGCAAATTTTGGAGCAGTCTTCTCTATCGCATAGAGAAGCTTCTCCGAAGCCAATACAAGATTGAGGTTGCGGAGCCAGTCTTGGTAGTTAAGACCAGTGAACTTGTTGCTATCCAGTATAGCAGCGAGCAGATTTCTCATTGAAACCATTTTATATGCAGTTATACTGAAGGAAAACGGACATACGTCACTAACTATATAAGATATAAGCTAAGACATAAAACATGGTCATTTAGTTTTATGAATTACCCTCCCACTATTTTAACGATTTCACCACCCTCTAATGAAATCGAGAAAACAGGTTTCTTTAGTGGGTACACGGAGCCCAATCAAGCGACCATGAACCCGAATAATATCAGCCATCCATGACCCCCAAAAGGTAGTTTCCGATTGCAACCGGTGCAACCTGAGACTAGTATCTGCGATGCGAAGTTCCGTGTTTCATTGGTAGGGAACATTGTGATGTTCTGAGCATGCAGATAGATAGTGACCTGGTGATCTATCGAACTACCCTCGTTCGGACTTTCCAAGTGGTTACCATTTGTCGAGTGGATATGTCTGAGGTCTTGGTTGTACTGATTAGTCCTCACGACTTGAAACGTCATTGAGACTCTACATGATAGGCGTCTCACTTTGACCCGTTTGCCGACTCACTTGGGGTCATTAGGTGGCGGGATTGGGTGAGATCCCGATGCGTGTAGGAGTCGATGCTTCGTTGTCGAGGATTCACCGCTCGCTCTCATGCGTGGATATCCTATGCTATCTGAGGGGATAATAGTGTATAAATCTCTGGCCAGATTACTAGAAGTGTTATAGGTAAATTGGTTTACCTAGTTACACTCGCGATGTCACTATTTGATCTCCAAGATGTATGCATAGCTATCGGATCTCTAACGACTCTCGATTTACCAATGGTCGTTGATCTGCGGATATATGTGTTGAAAGGACCGTACTGTACGCTAACCACGACCAAATGGTTCTTGCAGGCACTATCAGTGATACCTAGGGGATCATGGGTGATGTTGCTAGGCGCTTTATCATGATCCGTTGGGCAAGTCCGGAATTATGATTTCGGAGCCACAATGGTTGTGGGCCCACGGCTAGCTGTATCCCTGAACCATTGAGGGTCACACAAGTACCGGATTCATGATTGCCGCACGAAAACTGAGCTCAATGTGTTGAGCATAAGAAGAGGATTTTAGGGAGTGCGACTTCCTAAAAGTCAACAGGGGTCAAATTGCGATTTCCCGCTGTTGAGGGGCAAAACTGTCATTTTGGGACTAGGTATCTGAAAAATTGTTTTTCACATCATAATTAAATGAACCGAATGTTCATATAGGACTTGGGCCTGACCCAAGTCCAATGGGTCGGTTCAAGCCCATCTGCCATCTTTATTAATTAAATTGGTTAGGGCTAATCATTACACACACACACAACTTAACCTAGTCTCCAACTCCTTGAAGTCGGCCGCCCCTCCCCTCTCCACAAACCTCACGGCCACGCGCCTCCGTCGCGCCACCACGTGCCGCCGCCCCGTTGATCGGACTTGCTCCGGTCGTCGTGCTGAGGTGATTCCGTCCTTGTAAAATCCATCATATCTTCTAGTGCGGATTGACGGAGGAAGATCGATTCCGGTCGTGGACCGGATTGGAGGATCTACCGCCGCCTACAGTTTGAAGTGCCGGTTTCCTCGTGAAACTGGTCGAAGCCATGCGCCTAGACGCCAACAAGGTAACAATCAAAGAACCCCCTATGAATGGTTTGTTGATTTGTATAAATGTATTGAACACTTTCCGGGCAAAATTTTTGTTCTTCTGCTGCGCCCCGGGAAGTGGATCCGGATCCGCCACCGCCAATCCCAACAGATAGGTCCCTCACTTTGACCCGTTTACCGACTCAGTTGGGGTCATCAGGTGGCGGGGTTGGCTGACGTCCCGATGCATGTAGGAGTCGATGCTTCGTTGTCGAGGATTCACCGCTCGTCCTTATGCGTGGATATCATATACTATCTGAGGAGATAATAGTGTGAAAAATATCTGGCCAGAGTACTAGATATGTTTTAGGTGAATGGGTGTACCTAGTAACACATGCGATGTCGCTATTTGATCTCCAAGATGTATGCATGGTTATTGGATCTCTAGCGACTCTCGATTTACCAATGGTCGTTGATCTGATCGGGATATTTGAGTTGAAAGGACCATACTATACGCTAACCATGACCGACTGGTTCTTGCAGGCACTATCAGTGATACCTAGGGGATCATGGGGCGATGTTGCTAGACGCTTTACCATGATTCGATGGGTAAGTCCAAAAATGTGTTTTCGGAGTCACAAATGTTGTGAGCCCACGGCTAGTTGTATCCCTGAACCATTGAGGGTCACACAAGTACTGGTTTCCCAATTCCCGTACGGATATGGTACTCAAACTGTACGGATATGGTACTCAAAGTGTTGAGTATAGTAGGAGGAAGGTTGGGAGTATGACTTCATAAAAGTAGCTAAGGGAGTAGGACTTCAATATTTAGCTAATGAGAGTAAACCTGTCATATATAGATTTAGTGGTCCGAAAATTTGATTTTGCATCATAATGATCAGTTTTGTAAACTGAGCACATCGGTGATATTTGATCATCGATCGGGATTATGATGAGACCAAAATCGAGGGAGTCGAAACGGATGTTCACAGTTTGACTTGAAACGAATATTCACTATTTGAGTTGAACTGAATGTTCACTGTTCGACTTGAACCGAATGTTCACTGTTTGAGTTGAACCGAATGTTCACTGTTTTAGTTGAACGTCACTATTTTGTTCAAATGAAACTCTATCCCTCAATCTATAAATATGGCAATGAGGAGACACTATCAATAGTGAGAAATAAAACCACCAAATGCTATTCAGCAAACTCCTCCCCTCTCCCTTCTTCCCTCGCCGTCGTCGCCCGCCGCCGCCATAGGAATTTGTTCCGACCATCTCGGCGGGGAGATTCCGTCCGTAAAATTTTCATCGGTTTACTAGTGATGGTCATGGACCGGATTAGGCGTCGATCCAGCCGTTCAACCGTTGAACTGCCAATTTCCTCGTGGAATTGGTCGGAGCCAGGCACCTAGACGCCATCAAGGTACCCTCTAAAAACCTATGAATGTTTAGATTTTTGTATAGGTGCATTGACCGGTCCCGGGCTCCAATTTTTAAATTCTTCCGCTGTGCCCCGGGATCGAGATCCGGATCTGCCGCTGCGCCAAAATGGAATTCCATGGAAACACATGTTGGCCTTTTTTCGTATCACCCTGTTATGGATCCAACAGATAACCCAAAGCCCATTATAAATCATGTATATAAGAGGAGGCCAAAGGCCCATTAGAAAAGGGAGGGGAACATCATAAGTCGTGGCAGGGAAGTGAAGGGGATGGTTATGAAAAATATCATTCTGTTAGGATCTAGCTGTAGGCTAGGGAGTGAGAGAGACTTGCCCTGGGTTTTGTAATCGTTTCTAACCATTTCCAGAGGAGTAATACAAGTGATTAATTTCCTAGTTCATCTATATTCTCTTGTGTGTATGTGTGCTTAGTATTCTGTTATACGTGAGGAATATAACAATTGGTCTGACCTGCCAGATCGATCTGTTGGAAGAAGATGGCAGCAACACGATCGGAGTCGAACATGAGTGAGATACAGGAGCATGTTAGCAGCCTATCCAAGGCGTTAACTAGGATGGCAGAATCATAGGCGAGAATGGAAGTTGCGCAAGCGAGATGGAGAAATGGGTGACTATCCAAAGAGGTGAGGAGAGGGTGCGTAAGGAGGGCGTTCATGTGGCCAGCAGCGGTAATCAGGGGAGGACAAACGAGGAAAGCTCAGGCCATGGAGTAGAGGAAGAATGGTGGGGGTAGCAAGGGAACCTAAGTTTGGGGTAGATGAGGAAATGATCATGCACTTAAGAGGATTCAGATTCGGGGATTCGATGGGATAGACCCGAAGGGTGGCTGGGCAAGGCGGAACGGTATTTGGAATTGTACGAGACGCTCGCAAACATCGGCTCAACCTTGCCCATATCCACATGGACGGATCAAAATATCATTGGTTTCAGTGGCCCCACTCTAAGATTCCAGATATCAGATGGAAGCGATTAGCGGAGGAACTGATTAAACTTTTTGGAGGCAGGAAGCAGTCGAACCCATTCCTGCTGTTGGCTTCGCTTAAGCAAGGAGGGCAGTCCATGGACACATATATAGAGAAATTTGAAGTGTTGCTGGCATAGGTTGGAGAAATACCAGAGGATCAATGCCTGGGTTACTTCTTGAGTGGGTTGCGGGAAGATATTAGCAAGAGAATTGAGATCCATGAGCCGCACACAATCATGCGAGCCATGGACCGACACGAGCGATAGACGAGGATATGTTTGGATATCAGGGCCACTATCGGTCATGTGGGGACTTCGGGTTGCTAATCTCATCTTAAGGGGCGAATAAATATTAATCACAATTTTATTCATCTAATTGAAGCAGAAGAAAAAGAAGATACACAATTTTTTTTAATATATATAGGGCGCGGGTGCGCTTAAATGATCCGAAAGTTTTCTCAACTTGATCTCCTTGCTATCAAAAGAAGTTTGATGTGGTATAACTCTTTAATTCAACTCAAAATGCATCTATAAGAGGTAGAAAAACATCAAACACAATCTAAACATGCATTTAAACTTCAACCACATTATTTAGGATACATGAAGTCTCAAACATAACTAGTATTCAACGAGTAGAAAACATATACATGGTTTCTTGTTTTCGAACATGTTTGACAACCTCATATATTACAAAACTTTTGCTAAAACCCGAGTCACCATGTGCTAATCTTCATTTCGATCTATCATGGTTGTCTCTTACTCGATCCTACCCCACCTATTGCCATGCACAAAAACACAGCAATATCCGGATAACTCCTGTGAGAATATAATTCCAAGTATAAACAACATAACATGCAATATATCATGAGCATGGATGCAATGCATGTGGAAGGAATATGCTATCAAATCTGATAACAATAAATCTTGGTTCTTGGGATCCCGAGGAAGAAAATCTCAAACCAACCACCGACTCTCCCAATCGAGGTGGCATCAAGTATCTCAATCCCCTGACTTTGGTGCAACCATAGTGAGTCATCTAGCTCTGGAAGTAAATCTACATTCCGTGCCACTCAACTATAGCCCTCCAAACATCATTTGCACTCTAAGCTATCCAGCCCTCTATGATTTTCAAGGTAGAGCTCAAGATGAATGCAACATAATCTTGATGCATTATTCTAAAATAAATCGAGGCAATACATGATAATCAAGCAAGTATAAACAAGTACATCACACAAAATCAGTCAAGTAATCAAACAAGAGCAGTAAGCATTCAAGTATGTGGTTTTGGGAATTCGAGAATCATATCTATCTCGAATGTTCTATCCCATCTTGATTGATGTCAATTTATACCTTTCAATATCGATTCTGAAAGTGCTTCAAATCTGAAACATATATCAACAACAACAAGTTCATATCAAAATCTGCTCAACACATATCACTTACAAAGGGTAGAAATAACTACAAACCTTGATCAAAACTTTATCGATTTGAATTCTAAAGTTCTCGAGTTCGATGACCTTCAATTCAAATCTGAAAGGAAGTATAATATGATCAAAATCGGAATTTAAACTCAATCATATACACGGCTCACTCATTTGCCCCAAAACTCATCAATTCTCAAATCGGCGGCGTAACGGCTAAAAATAGGTAACCCGAACTTTAAATATATCAAGATATCAATCAAATACAATCCATATCACAACCATATCATCACTATAACAGCATAAAGAACTCGAAATCAGCAGTATCAGCAAGCTTATTTTTCGAAAATAGCTCAAAAAATCATAACTAATTCAAACACCGAACTTTTCTCGATCCGTATTGGATATACAATCGTTGTCCACTCAAGCACATATATATACCATCATAATCTGATTCCATAAGCATCTCAAAATCAAAGTGAAATGAATCGGACTCCAGAATTTTTTTTAAACATGTGCGGAATACTTAAACTTAAAGTGTGGCTCGTTCCCTTTGAAAGCATTTCTAAATCACTTTCTAAAAATACTTTAAGTATAAATAAAGGAATATTTTAAAATTTTAAACATCCATACTGTATAAAATCAAATGCGACAAAATACTGAAAATAAACGTGTTTTAAACCAACACCCAACAGTATCAACTCAAAATAACACTGCTGCGGTCAAGGGGTACTGCTGCAACAGGCGCTCAGATGTCTTCACTGCCAGTTGGTGTAAACTCATCAGCAGGGTCATCACCTGCACCATTTAAACCTAGTGAGCCTAGAGGCTCAGCATGCTCTATCGTTTATCATAGCAAAGTACATACTAATAAAATCGCATGCAAGCACATACTTGTAATAAAATAACGTTAAAAACATGAATGCGTGCATGATCTTAAAACATTGCTTCATACATTTCATAACGTACATACGTAACATAAACATACATAAGGCATGACGTAACATAATGTTGGTCCCTGGAAATAGGATCAAAAAGAAAGATCAGCAGCAAGAGCGCGTTTAAAAGGCTTTAAAATTTTGCTCGCTGCTGATAACACTCTTTGAGCTGCAATAGCTCGTTGTTCTTGAACATATAAAATCATCTGAGCACCGGAGAACAGATCTGGTATGATTTAAAAATCATGCGGAAAATACCAGAACTGAATCCTAGATTTTAAAACAACTCAAACAGATTTATGTACAACATAAATCTGTTCAAGACTTTTCGTGCTTGTGTGTGCTGCTGAAATGTTATGCTAAGTGCTGAACTGTTTATGCGAATGCTGAATACAAGTAAGTGCTGATATGTAGACGTGCAATGCGTGCTAAGTAAATATGCAATACAGAAAGCTTAAAGAACACGATACTCAGCGATTTGTTTATGGAAGTTCGGATATCAACATCCTACATCTCCCCTTCTTCCCCCTCGGAAGGATCCACTACTTCGTAACTGCACATCAGCCGCAACTGTGTGACTAACTACATACACAAGAGTTTAACGTCATCATGCTTGGACGGAAACTGATGTGAAATGGTTTTGAGATTCATTCACCAATGGATGTGAATGAATCTCTGTGTGTGAGATTTTACAATGTAAGCACAACTTTCGAATAAATAAATCTCACACACTCGGGAAGTTGCTTCTACACAAGCTAATCTAGACTCAGCAGCAGACACTCAATAAGCGCTCCTTTCTAATGGAGGTCTGCTGCTTCGCGACTGTCAACAGATTCGTCAACAGTACTTATAATTGCGACTTTCTTCTTCTTGAATAGTGACTGTTGATAGATTCATCAACAGTACTTATATCTTTGCGACTGCTAACAGATTCGTCAGCAGTACTTATAAACACGACTGCTGATAGATTCATCAGCAGTACTTATAATTGCTTCCTTTCTTCTTCTTGAATAGTGACTGTTGATAGATTCATCAACAGTACTTATATCTTTGCGACTGCTAACAGATTCGTCAGCAGTACTTATAACTTGAATCTTCTTCTTATTCTTCAGCAAGCTTCTCAATACTTGATTCAGCTGGTTCGCTTCGCACTTTAGCACTAGCAGCTGATCTTCATCATCTGCTAGATTATTATGCTCCAGCTGGTTTATCTTTGGCCTACGCCTGATTACGAACAACTGAATCAACTCTGGACGTCTCCATCGCTAATTCAACTGCTGATTCCTTGAACGCATCAAACCAACTGCTGAACATTCATTATGAACCATCTGCTGAACATATTCTTCGACCTGAAAACTGCGCACTTAGAGTAGAATTGTTAGAATAACAACAACAGGTTTTGTGTAATTCAAAACTTAATTAGGATCTGTCAAAACAGATCCAACACATAACATGAAAAACATATGAGTCGTATCAGTGAGTGTGAGCGGATGTGTGACTGATCAGTCTAAATAACCAACGTACGTGGCGGCGTGGTTCACCCGACCTCAAGTCGGGATCCCTATATGTCACATCTCTATGCTTGCCACTTCACCATGATGTCAACACATGGATCCATAGGCTCATAATCATACATTAAAACAGGGGATCCCCGGGCCCGGCTACCCGGCTAGCCCCCATCATTAAACTTTACCACATCACTTCAATACCTCGGGTTTTAACTTAAAAGATACATGCCTGATCGTTTCATAAAATCTCATGATGCGCGCATTTATTAAAATCATGCAATTTAAAAGCTTAGCCCTGTAATGTATATCTAATCCTTTCCTTTAAAACATTTACGTACATAACATACTACATATATGATTATATATACATTCACGGGCTTCAATATTTTTCTACTTTGGTCAAGGGTTGGTTCAGGAGCCTGGCCCAGTACTTCTAGACCACACATCGCTCTTAACTTAATCGATGAAACGAATGTTCACCACTTTTTACAATTTTTGCCTAATTTCTTTAAATATTGATTTCTTAAAATCAAGGCTATTTGTGACTTGACTCTTTAAAATCAATTTTGACTTATAAAAATCGATATGACCTCTAAAATTAATTTAAATCAATTTTGACCCCAAAAGCCGATTTTGACCAAAAGACCGATTTTGACCAAATTAAAATCACGAAAATCAATTTTGACTTAATTAAAATTCCAAAGGCCCTAATTTTGACTTAAAACTTAAAAATAAAAATAACTTTAAAAGTTTGACACAATTCTTAACATCTGTCTATTTTCTTTAAAATTGGACCTTTGACTTAAAATAAAAATATAATAGGTCCATAATTAAAATAACTTGGACCTATTTTAAAACATTTGACTCGAGACTCGAAGAATCGATCCGGTCCAATCGAACCAACCGGTTCAATTGAACCGAATCAATCCATGCAAACCCTAAACATCTTGTGGCCCCCCCATGCACGTCGCCTACGACCAGCGGCTGTTCAATCGAACCGGCCGCCTGCTCCGGCCGCCCATGGTCGGAGCCCCGCCGGTTGGACCACCCCCAGGTCCATCCGGTTCCAATGGGACCAGCCTTGGTCCCAACCGCTCACCGACGAGCTCGCACGAACCCTGCAAAACGCACGGTTAGGCACGCACATGGCTCGCGTGATAGGTCCCGACGTCTACCATGATCCAGCCAATTATCTTCCATGGAAGGGCCATCCTAGGCTACCTTAGGACCACTAAGAACCGAGCCATGGTCTCTAGAACCTTCCTCAACCAAATCTATGCATAAAACGATCAAGATCAAGCGAAAAATCGTGTGCCATGCGTGAGGTGCAATCAACAATGCATAGATCCGAAAAGAGCACATCCAATTCATACAATTTTTCATGAAAAACAGATTAATATAGTTTAAATGGTGAGAAATGAAGTTGATATCACATGCGTGGTTTGTAAAAGATGTATATCTGCGAGGTTCCGACGTTGTAGACGCGAGACGGGGCGCGCAACCGGCTTTGGATCACCAAGCTTATCCAATGGATAAATGCTTCGAATTTTTATGTGCTTGTGAGGGAGGGGAGGACGGCTGGTTGTAGATGTGGAGGCTAGGTTTGATTCAACTTTTGTGTTTAAGAAAAATGAATGTGACTAATATGACCCCTGTTGATTTAATTAAGAAAAAGGGAGAAAAAAAATAGGCTTGCCCCTCTAATTAATTTAAAAGGTACCTAAACTTATAATTGGGCTTTAAAGATTAAATATTTTCGAAATCAAGGCCTCCTCAAAATGTAAAATACCTTAAAACTCAATATACCAGCCCGTATAGGCGAAAAAAGGGTTCCCCTCCAAAATAATTGTAAAAACTCTAATTTTCAGAAATTGTTGCTTAAAATAAAATAATTTCATTCTTAAAAATCCAATAACTTATAAATCTCAATGTATTTTCATTTCGGTCGGCCCTAATCTCGTTCACGCGTCTATAACTCAAGCATGCTGAAAAATAACACATGCATACCATGCAGCATAAAATAATAAATAAATTGTATAAAATGGCATGTAATCATCAAAAAATATTTTTTCCCTAGTCATGCACTCATTTCTACGTAGTTAGGAAATCAAGACGTTACACAAAGCATAGTGGAACATAATAAAACTTACATCAGAACAAATCCTTCGACGCGAGGATCGAAAATATACGATCGCTTCTAAATTCTGACTGTCGGATGAAGAAAATCGAAGCTTGTAAAATAACAAAAATGGATGAAAAATATGCTAAATCTACTGCCTTCTCACGTGCAAATAGTGGTGAAGAGGTGAATATTAGATATATATAAGCCAAATTGCAATTTAGTCCCTGAAAAAACTCCCGTAATTGCAATTCAGTCCCTGGACAAGTGATTTAAATCAAATTTCAATCCTATAATTCAAGAACATTAGATTTTAATTTCAAACTCTAAATATTCTTAAATTAAATATGCTCGGATTAAAATTAACTAATCTCGGATTATTAAATCAAACAATCCCGGGCCTTACAGGTCAGGATTTACTCCACGAAGGAGTTGGGGCAGAAAATCTGGCCAGGGTGAGGGGTCTGACAACATGGCCCAACTGTTAGGCAGAGATAAAATCAGACCCAATCCACAATTTGAGAGTGTTCCTCTTGATCAGCAGTAGCTGTCCCCTTATCAATCGGAGAATTACCCTTATGTTGCTGAATGCACCCCCCTTGATCGACCCTTTCTGCCATAGCAGTTGTCTCCCTCTCAAGATAATCTGAAATAGATCTTTCTTGTTCTCCTTGAGTATCATGCGAGACATCAGTGGGTGGACTCGCACGGTCCAATTTGGTCTCATACCCCGGGTTCTCCCAACTCATCAAACGGTTCAACCGTGATGAAAATATTAGTACCAATCCTGTCCTCCATGGCAGTAGTAGGTGCCAGAGTCCCATCGGAATCTCAGCGATAAACGTATCTATATCGTCCAGTGGATTGCTCGTAACAGGTCTGGGTTGGAACTTCACTCGATTTTCAATGGAGGAGTGTGCTATCTTTGTGCGCATGGTCCTGCGCTTCTTTGTTATTACCATGAAAGGAGCAAATGTAGTGTCTTCAGAATTAGATGGTTCTGTCACTTGTTGAAGTCTCTTTCGGCGTGTCACCAGCGGGCACGAATCCTTGTCTGAGCTTATCTCAGAGTCAAGGTTCATAGGATCAACTTGGCTCCCAGCCTCCACTGATGGTTGTTCAACCGTCTGTTTTGCATCTCAGTCACTTTCTTTGTCTTCTTCTTATATCCTGCATCCGTTGTTTTTCTCTTCTTAGGTTTGTCCACCCCCTTTACATTTGCTGCATCTAAAGTCTCCGTTGCTGCTGGTTGTCCTAGTTGTGTCTCGCCACCTTCAGTGTTACTGGCGGTATCCTCGGTGCGCTTGCTGGATTTCTCCCGCTGGTGTAATATCCTAATTTTTCTTAATGTATGTGTGCACATATTTGCTGGTCAATATCTTCTGAGGGTGCAGCTTGACAGATGCCCCTAGATCAGCCTTGACTAGGGTTGCAATCAAAATACTGACCGGCACCGTGTATCCCTGAGATTGATTCTTGGGATTCTTTACCATGCTCAACATCCTTTGAAATAAGATTGTGCTCCAGTTCACTGATATTCCAGCAGAGATAGAAACCATAAATTCAAACTTTTCACTTGTAACTGTATCGACGGATCCGGCTTTCGCACATCGTGTGATAGGATCAATGGAATCGAAAATATAGTTAAAATGAGTTTAGGAGTTCAGAAGGGGGGGTTGAATGAACTCCTTAGATTTTTGATTTTTCGAAACCTTGAAACAGTTTTTACAAGCCTTCGCTTAACTCAGATCTGAGTGACCAGATCTGAGGCTCTCAGTCCTAATCTGTTTTCTCGGTTAACAAATATTGTGCGGAAAGAAACCGATCAAACAGTGAACAGTTAATAAAAATAATACGATGCAAGTAAATAAATGAAATAGGCGAGAGTTTGTTTGTGGAAGTTCGGATCTGAAGATCCTACGTCTCCCCTTCTTCCTTTTCAGGAAGGTTCCAATAGAAGGTTTGATGAATACATCTTCTGTAGACACTCGATCACTTGAGCCTTGCCCACAGTGAACTCCTAGCAACTCCAAACTATGCAGATAACACTTCTGAATAAAAACAATAGTTTTTAGAACTGCTTCACACAGCAAGTTCGTTACAGACTCAAATCTGATTTACAATGAAAACGATACAAATGAGTTCTGTAAATCTTCTGGTTCTTTGAACAACAAGAACAGTTTACTAAGGTATACCAGAAGATATCTCGAAGGTTAAATCTCTGAAAGATCTGAACTAGAGTGTTCTTCGAGATGATGAAAGCTGGGACTCAAAGTATTTTGCGAAGATGGCGTTTGAAAGTTTGCGGAGAACTTTAATCTTTGATAGAATCACCAGCGTAACCAGAGTGCGAGAGATTCAAATTTTCCAGAGAGCTTCTTTGTTTGAAATCTTCATCTATTTATACTCTTCCATCTTCAATGGTCATAATGAGCCAGTAGACACAAACCATATTTGCATATCTTCATCGTATCACCACATTAAATGCTCCATTAATGCTATGCAAAGGTCTTTCTAAAGTTGTCAGAGCTTTTTGACTTTAATACCCAAAATAGGTAAACATCGAATAGACCAACTCTGTGTCCTAAAAAGCTTTCTCCAAATAGCTCTAAACTGAGTCTCTTTCATCCACTTTGTCTAACATGCTTTATCTGATTAAATCTCGATCGTTGAATCATTTGAAATGTATCGCTGTTAAAATCTGAGGCTCAAATTTGCTCTCAAATATATTAGCTTTACTGACTCTTCTTTCGCATATATTCTCTCTTTACTTTAACGATTTCTCCAGATCTGAAACTCCTCTTCTTTAAGAAATATCCCCCTTTTTGTCTTCTCTGAAATATAGTCAAATCTGAATTCCCGAAATAACTGAATTTGTGAGATACCCTATTCTGATCCGACTTTCTATTTCTGAGATTTGATATATAAACTCTGAAGGGAATCTGTCCAAAACTAAGTCGTTTACTGATCGGATCTGATGTGAAGCCTCTGTACTGAAACTGATTCCTCGGATCTGATCTGTTCTCATATGATTTGCTCGGATCTGAAATTCTTATCCCAACAACTGAAAATAACCCGAATACCCAAATCTCATAAGCTCTTATATGATACTGAAGAAAACTTCTGAACTGACTCAATACGCTCTGATCTGAAATCTGTTCTGAAGGCTTCTGAACTGTTCTAAACCATTTTGATCTGATATGAAATACTCATCTTGATTGCATATCGTTCAGATATGAAATTCCTATTCCACGAAAACTCGATTACTTAAGTTCCAGATCTTAGTCTTAAGTTCTGTTCTTAGTCTTGTTTTTGTTATCACCAAAACTTATAAATTTTATTTTAACATAGTGACTTTGCAACAATGTCGTGCAGCAAACGATGTTCAATCGCATTTATCTTTTCTTGCTCGGTGCCTGAATGGCACATCTGTTGCAGAGAACCTGCGACTCATTTCAACTATTGTTTCCTTTGGAATATCCCCAAGACCGATTATCCCCTCAGTTGGTAGTTTAAATGTTGTAGAAACCATATCCTCAGTAATGACTGTGAGACCCGAAAGTTTAATTGATTAATTGAGTTAATTAATCTATTTAGCGTAGACCAGATTTGTCTTGAACAGATCTGGGATGAGCCAGCTTTGAGCTGGTATGCTTGGTGAAGCTATTGGGTCCGAATTGGTGTTTAGAGCAGCTCTGGAAAGTCAGAGATTCTGCGAAGTAGGAATCAGACTTGAGCTTTGGTCAACGTGGGTCAACTGTAGTCAGATACTGTAATTAGATCTGGTAGTCGCGCGTTATTCTGGGCGCACAGGTGGAATATATCACGCGGGTAGCGAAACGTTGTTGTTTGGAAAGGATCCAGATTTGAGTATGTGCGTGTTGTTAGTGGTGCGTGGACAGATCGCTTCTTAGTCCCGGTTCGTGTTGTGGGATAGACCAGTGCGGTCCAGTGGCTTTCAGAGTTGATAAAGTTTTGGGAGTCAGATCTGAGTGTCGTAGTTAGGAGCGATGCGACGCCGTTTAGTGATTCAGACTTGGAGTAGCAGGGTGGAGTTTCCTAGTGAGCGAGCGGTCTTTGGGGCGACGTTGTTTGAATAAGTTCCAAATATGTTTGGGCGTAAAGTTCAGATCTGGAGTGATACTCAGATCTGAGTTGGGATCAGCTTTGGGATCTTAAGTTGTCGGTGGCTGTTGTCTATCAGATCTGGGAGACTTAAGTATATATTGAGGACTTTGACTTCGGTCTCGCCATTATCTCTTTCTGATACTTAGAAATATTTCTCGAAAGATAACTCTGTCATGATACCCTAGCTACTGTTCACCTAACCTTATCTTCTCCGATTGCCGGTGGTATACAGCTCCGACGGTAAGCGAGAGTGGTAGCGCTGGACTCCTCTTGCCGAGACCTTTCTTCCTATACCTCTTTTTGGAGACTTTTGGAGGGGCTGGAGTGGATCGCGTGGCTGTTGTCTATCAGATCTGGGAGACTTAAGTATATATTGAGGACTTTGACTTCGGTCTCGCCATTATCTCTTTCTGATACTTAGAAATATTTCTCGAAAGATAACTCTGTCATGATACCCTAGCTACTGTTCACCTAACCTTATCTTCTCCGATTGCCGGTGGTATACAGCTCCGACGGAAGCGAGAGTGGTAGCGCTGGACTCCTCTTGCCGAGACCTTTCTTCCTATACCTCTTTTGGAGACTTTGGAGGGGCTGGAGGTGGATCGCGAAGACATATCCGTTCTGTAGTCTGTTAGCATAAACGTTGGATTAGTCCTGCCGTTCAGGTAGCTTGTTGGGTAAGTGTTAGTTCTACCCTTGCGCTTTGTTTAGAGCTTCTAGTTGAGCTAGAGTAGTAGGACCGAGCTGGTGCAGCTCATAGCTCTCAGTTCGTGAGTTTTGCGTTATTGTCCCTGAGCCTGTGTTGTGTTATTGATTAACAGGTTTCAGATTTGGTTGCTCGGGACTTCGTTTGTGGTAATTATAGCTTAGAACTGAGGTACGGATGTGAGCTTGTTTTACAGCATTGGATGTGGCATGGATATATGTGTTTGCTTGCTGATCTGCTGTACTGTGTATGCTATTCGTTGGCTGTTGTAATCTGTTGCATTCTGTTGCATGAGCATACATGCATTTTCATGTTGTTGAGCTCATATCTTGTTTAGCCGTGCCTTGTTATCTTGATATGTGTTTACCAGGATGCTTGTATTGGAGGACGAGCGGGTAAATCCCGTATACCTCATCTCCCTGCTGGATCTGTTAGACACTATGAGCGGAGTGGGTAGCTCCCACATCTCATGAGCTGGGCAACAACTGGTTGAGTGAATTGTTGTGCATCTGGTACCTTGTGTTGAGATGAGTGGGTAGCTCCCATATACTCACACACCTCGTGGCCACTATTGCTCAGTTGATCTATTGTCGTTGAGTTGTTTCTTGAGATTCCTTTGGCTCCCTGCCTTCGGTTGTAGCCTCGTCTCATGCATAGCATTCACATTTTATCTGTTGCTATCTTAATGCTATTTTTCAGTTGCTCTCCGTACTGGGGTTTGACTCCATGTCCCTCTGGGGCTGGTTGTCTTGTTTTCCTGTGTGTGTTTTCAGGTTACCATGGTTTCACTGCTGGCCGTGGAGTTGATACAACTGGTAGTGCCCGAGGAGGTGGATATAGTGTCCTAGTTATATTTATTATGATTTTAAATTGGGAGTCACTCTATGTTTGTATGTTAGCTATGTTGTATTTGGTTTTCGAGTATTGTAAAACCTTTATTTTGAATAACATTGTATTTTAAATTATATTTTCAAAGTCAGGCCAAAAGCGAAAATTTAGCCACTATTTTATTGCTATTGTTTTGCGTGGTTTATCTCCGAGTTGAGCACGAGGCCTGACAATGACCAGCTTTTGATTACACACAGTACTAACGATAGTCCTGGCTATGACTTTTGCATTTACGAAGAACTCAGTGACAACATTCTCAAATACAAAGGTGGTACCTTTCAAGAAACCTTTTAGCCCAGTATCTTCGAGGTATTTAAACATGCGAGTCATCCCAGTGTGATCTATAGCAAACACAGATTCAAAATCCACCTGCAAAGTATTGACGAAGAGAGAGGACTCCATTTATGATAGTAACAGGGTTAGGAAATGAATACAAAATGTATAAAAATTGCAAGAGAGTTCAGTTAATTTGTGTGCAATATTAAGGTAGCGCAAAAATTTTGATGCGAGTCATCCCAGTGTGATCTATAGCAAACACAGATTCAAAATCCACCTGCAAAGTATTGACGAAGAGAGAGGACTCCATTTATGATAGTAACAGGGTTAGGAAATGAATACAAATGTATAAAATTGCAAGAGAGTTCAGTTAATTTGTGTGCAATATTAAGGTAGCGCAAAAATTTTGAATGCGTACTGTGAAAAGGTAAAGTAATTGGTTTATGTACGATCGTGAAGAGAGTGAGGTTTTTACTTGACACGTGTCATCATTTTGTTTAAAAGAATTTTGAAATCCTGGAAGGATGATGGTCCGATTTAAAATGAATTTTAAAAGCTACCTCAATCTCAACCGTTCGATTTTATTTACCAGCATAGAAACAAGTGAGGAAAATCCCATGATAACGTCACACTTTATGTGTTCCGAGCTGGTCCAGACCGCATGCCAGCTCGAAGATACTCAGCAGACTTTGGAGTTATTTGTTTGACTCATATTGTTCCCCCTGAATTTGTGCGTGCAGAACAGAATCATGACATATTAAGGAGACCTAAAATGTTTCTAAAGTAAGAGAACATAGCGTCCGACAGAGGCTTGGTGAAAATGTCAGCTACTTGCTGATCTGTTAGCACATGCTCTACACGAACGTTCTTCTTAAGTACATGGTCCCGAATGAAGTGGTGTCTTATGTCAATGTGCTTCGTTCTGGAATGCAGTACTGGGTTCTGAGTGATCGCAATCGCACTTGTGTTGTCACAGAAATGGGGGCTGCTTGTGCATCTATGCCGTAGTCCCGGAGTTGTTGTTGAATCCATAACATTTGAGAGCAACAAATTCCAGCTGCAAGGTACTCTACCTCAGCGGTGGAAGTAGCAATTGATGTCTGTTTCTTGATAAACCATGAAATAAGCCTATCACCCAGAAATTGACAAGTTCCGCTTGTGCTCCGATGATCAATCTTACACCCTGCATAGTCTGCATCACTGTAACCAATTAAGTTTAGGCTGGAGTCTTTGGGATACCAAAGACCCACGTTCTGCGTGCCTTTTAAATTTGAGCATACGTTTAACAACCATGTAGTGCGACTGTTTTGGATTAGATTGGAACCTAGCACACATACAGACCGAGAACATTATATCTGGTCTGCTTGCTGTGATGTGTAATAGCGATCCAATCATCCCACGATACAAGATTACCTAAACGACAATGTGAGACCCGAACATTCTGCTGTTCAGATGTTGATCGGGATCAGACCAGTTGTGAGTCGATGTGCTTGGAGTAGCTATCGGAATTGGTTAAGTGTGGAATTAAGCAGTGGATGATTGATTCCAGTTTTAGCGGCGATTAGAGTGCTTTAAGTTGCGGTTTAGTACATCGTCGTTTGGATTAGTTGGAACGACAGCGTTTCGATTTGGCGCTAGGATTCAGCTGTTGGGTTGTGCACGTATCCAGCTGCTGATTGAGGGATCAGCTGTTGAGTGAGCGATCAGCTGTTGGTTAGTTGTTCAGCAGTGAGTAGCGGGTGACGTGTTCAGTTGCGACAGTAACTCCTGCGACGTCGTTTGATTTAGTTGATCGCTGTTTAGCGATAGGACTTAGGCGGCGATTAGAGTGCTTTAAGTTGCGGTTTAGTACATCGTCGTTTGGATTAGTTGGAACGACAGCGTTTCGATTTGGCGCTAGGATTCAGCTGTTGGGTTGTGCACGTATCCAGCTGCTGATTGAGGGATCAGCTGTTGAGTGAGCGATCAGCTGTTGGTTAGTTGTTCAGCAGTGAGTAGCGGGTGACGTGTTCAGTTGCGACAGTAACTCCTGCGACGTCGTTTGATTTAGTTGATCGCTGTTTAGCGATAGGACTTAGCTGAGGAGAGATTCAGCTGTTGGTTGGGATATCAACGGTGATAGCTGAAGTTGTCGTTGGATCTGTTTCCTAGTTAGTCAGTTTTGACTATAAATAGAGGACCTGGTCCTTGCATTCAATTATTGTTTCCCCGACACTTAGAAATATTTCTCGTGAACTTATCTTGTCGGGATACCCTAGTTACTGTTCACAGTAACCTTCTTCATTTCAATTTCCGTCGGTATATAGCTCCTACGAGAGCGAGAGTGGTAGCGTTGGACTCCTCTTGCTAAGGCGTTTCGTCTCATACCCTTTTCGTATGCAGCAGAGGAGCTGGAAGAGGATCGCAGAGACATCTCCCTTGTGTAGTCTGTTAGCATAAGCATTGGATTTCACATCCTATCCTAGCTTTTTGGGGTAAGTAAAGATTCTGACTTTAAGATTGTTAGAGTTTTTCGTGGTGATTAAAGGTAGAATTAGCGCTGGTGGAGTCATAGCTCCCAGCTGCTGTGGTTCTGAGTTGTACTCCTTGAGCGGTTGCTTGAATTGGCTTAGCAGGTGGTGGATCTGCGTTGCTAGGACTTTCATTGTGGAAATCTGCGTGTGCTAGGCATAACTCAGAAGTTAAGGTACGGATGTTGAGCTTTGTTACAACTATGGGTTGAGCGTGGATTATGTGCTTTGCTGTTATTATTGTGCATGTGTTATAATATCAGCTGTTGAAATTTCATACACGCATATCCTTCTGTCGAGTTCTGTTTTGTTAGCTATGCCTTGTATTTGATCTGAGTGTACCAGGATGCTGGGCTTAAGGATTAGCGGGTAACTCCCGTATACCTTAAAGCTGGAGGCGTGCGGGTAACTCCCGTCCCTCATCTCTTTGCTGGGACTGTTAGCCGCTATGGACGAAGTGGGTAGCTCCCACACCTCATGAGTGGGCAACAGCAGGTTGAGCTATTGTCGCATCTGGTGCAGTATATGTGAGACGAGTGGGTAACTCCCATATACTCAGTATACATTCCGTGGCCACTGTGACTACTTTTCTTAAGTTGTTTCGCTCCAGCTGTTGAGTTGTTGTTATCCAGCTGTCGAGTTGCTGATTTGAGATCCCTCGACTTCCAGCTTTTGGTTGTATTTCGATCTCTTGCATAGCATCTGCATATTTATCTACTTCTTTCCGTTTGCTGTATTTGTTTCTCTCCGTACTAAGGTTTGACCCCGAGGTCCCTCTGGGGCTGTTGTGTTGTTGCCTGTTTGTTGTTCAGGTTTTCCAGGATTCAAAGCTGGTCGTGGGTTTGATCCAGCAGATGGTGCCCCAGGTGGTGGATAGAGTGTCCCAGTTAGCGTATAACATATTATGTACTAGTGCTGTCAGCCGGGGAATGCACTTTTGCTTTAGTTTCTGTTCAGCTGTAGCTTTGTCAGCTCTTTTATTGTTTCTAGTACTTGTAATTGCTGTACTGTCGTATTTCATAATGTAAACTAGGATTATTTTAAGTATTGTGCTATTTTAAATTATCTGTTTTAATCGTCAGGCCAAGCGAAAAATTTTAAGCCACTTTTTATTTATTCCGCTATGTTTCTGCGTGGTTTAACTCTGAGTTGTGCACGAAGCCTGAAATTTTTGGTATCAGAGCTTAAGCTGGGATAAGCTCGATTTCGTTTGATCACACTTGAGTCTAGGCACAGTGTTGTGTGTTGCATGTGCTTGACTATGTGACCTATGTGCTGCATATTTTGTGTGCTGTATCTGTTCTGTATGATCTTATCCTGTTTAGTGTCTTCTTAGATGCCGCCTTGACGTAGGGGTAGAGGTAGAGGACAGTTTCAAGGCGAGTCTGGAGGTCAGAACGAGGATCAGCGTAGTTTTCCTTCTCATAGACGCAATAGTCGGATTGAAGAAGAGGTTGACGAGTTGGCAGCCCGCGTGGATAGCATGGAACTGGTGATGGCTAGGTTCCAGCGGATGAGTCCTCAGGTTTTCAATGGGGATGAGTCTATTGAGGATGCTGACTCTGGGTTGCAGCATATCATGGGTCTATTCAACCGTGTGCAGTATGATGATGAGCTCAAGTTGAGCTTAACTACCTTCTAGCTGAGGAAAGGTGCGGAGCGTTGGTGGAGAGGCGCTTCGAGGACTTTGGAAGAGACTGGAGTAGGGATTTCATGGGACAGTTTCTGTGTTGCTTTTCGTCAGGAGTATGTCCCGGAGTCCTACGTGAACGCTCGTGAGCTTGAGTTTGATAACTTGGAGCAGGGTTCCATGTCCGCTAGAGAGTATGCCCGTAGGTTTTCTTCCCTTCTTGCATATGTGCAGCATGTTGCTGGCCGAGAGAGAGCGAAGAGGACTAAGTTTATTGAAGGGCTAAATGAGGAGCTGTATACCTTGGTTTTGTCGAGTAAACTGAAGAGCTATGCAGAGGCTGTCGATAGCGCGATTGATATCAAGGAGGGGTTGAAGAATCGTCGGTCTCGTAGGCCGCAGGTGGCACAGAGTAGTCGCCCAGTGATTCAGGGAGCGCAGCCTTCCCCGTCGTCCCAATCGTCTCAGCCTTCCCCGTAGCAGCAGTTAGCTCAGCAGTCGGGACGCCAAAGGTTTAGGCCTCGTGGTCACCAGTTCAAGAAGAAAGGAGGTTCTAGTTCTTCTGGTACTGGTAGTTCTATCAGCAGTGGCTCCAAGGTGGAGTATTGTGGATTTTGTGGTGGCAGGCACCCTTCGACGCAGTGTACGCGAGAGTGTGTCCATTAGCTGGATCTCAGCAAGTTGCAGCACCACCGCAGGGACGTGGTGGATCATCTAGGGGGTCGTCCGTTTTCCTGGACAGTAGCAACAGCAGCAGAGAATAGGGGAGACGCAATTTAGGCCATTTCAGCAGCCTGGTCCGTCACGTTTCGGACAGTCTTCCCAGCAGCATATCGCTTTTCCCACCAAGCCCAAGTGAATGCCATTACTAGGGAGCAGGCGGAGGGCACGCCGAGCGGGGTGATTACATGTACTTGTCTTGTTTTCGATTATCCTGCACGTGTGTTGTTTGATACTGGTGCATCGCATTCGTTTATTGCTGATGCTTTTGTGATTGAGCGTGGTCTGTGTACCACTGTGTTGCGCGATGTTGTTTCTGTTGCAACTCCCGCTGGCACGAGCCTACTCTCCCAAGAAGTTGTATTGGACGGCATTCTTAGGTTCGGCGAGAACGTTTTAGTTGCGAACCTGATTAGGATACATTGTGGGATTTCGACTGTATCGTAGGAATGGACGTTCTGTCTAGATATAGGGCCTCCGTGGATTGCTTCCATGGGATCGTGCGTTTTAGGCCTCAGTTTGGCGAGAAGTGGAACTTTTATGGCCACGATTCTCAGTCGAAGATTCCGTTGATCTCAGCGATGGAGATGTTCAGCCTATTGTCAGCAGAGAACGCTGGTTTTATGATTTATGCGATGGACGCATCTTCTTCTTCACGTGTGAATCTTAGTGACGTTCTAGTGGCGCGTCATTTTCCCGATGTATTTCCGGAGGAGATTCCTGGTTTTCCCTCGAGGAGGGAGATTGACTTCAGCATTGAGTTGGTGCCTGGCACAGCTCCGATTTCTCGTGCACCCTATCGCTTAGCGCCTGCTGAGTCGAGAGAGCTCAAGGTGCAACTGGATGATTTGCTGAAAAAAGGATTTATTAGGCCTAGCATGTCGCCTTGGGGAGCGCCTATCTTGTTTGTTAAGAAGAAGGATGGCACAATGAGGATGTGCATCGATTTCCGCCAGCTGAATAAAGCTACTGTTAAGAATAAGTACCCGTTGCCTAGGATCGATGACTTGTTCGATCAGCAATAAGGCTCGGCGGTGTATTCGAAGATCGATCTACGTTCAGGGTACCATCAGCTGAGGATAAGAGATTCAGATGTTGCGAAGACTGCTTTCGTACGAGGTACGGGCATTTCGAGTTTCTGGTTATGCCTTTTGGTTTGACGAATGCCCCAGCAGTTTTCATGGACTTGATGAATAGGGTTTTTCGAGATTTCATCGATCAGTTTGTGATAGTGTTCATCGATGACATCTTGGTGTATTCGAAGACTCCTTTTGAGCATAAGGAGCATTTGAGAGTTGTTCTTCAGACGCTTAGAGACTCGCAGTTGTACGCTAAGTTTTCTAAGTGTGAGTTTTGGCTGGATCGTGTTGTGTTTTTGGGTCACGTTATTTCAGCAGATGGGATTTCGGTTGATCCAAGTAAGGTAGAAGCTGTTGCCAGTTGGTAACGCCCCAAGAGTGTGACGGAGGTTCGTAGTTTCTTGGGTCTGGCTGGCTATTATCGACGTTTTATCGAAATATTTTCTAGCATAGCTAAGCCAATGACATAGTTGACCCAGAAGGACAAGCGTTTATTTGGACTGAGCAATGTGAGAACAGCTTTCAGTTGCTCAAAGAAAGGTAACATCTACGCCTGTGTTAGCCTTGCCGTCTGGTTCAGGTGATTACGTGGTGTGTTTAGATGCATCTCTCAATGGATTGGGCTGTGTGTTGATGCAGCATGGTCGAGTCATTGCTTATGCTTCGTGGCAGCTGAAACCACATGAGACTCGATACCCAGTTCACGATTTGGAGCTAGCAGATGTAGTCTTTGCTTTGAAGATTTGGCGTCATTATTTGTATGGCGAGCAATTTGTGGTGTATTCAGACCACAAGAGCCTTCAGTATTTGTTTTCGCAGCCAGATTTGAATATGAGACAGCGTAGATGGATGGAGCTGCTTAAGGATTTTGAGTGTGAGATCCAATAGCAGCCTGGGAAAGTGAATGTAGTTGCTGATGCATTGAGCAGAAAGGCTCAAGGAGCAATGCTTGCATCGTTGTATTCTTCTAAGGACCTTGAGCAACTCAGCACTACTGGTTGGTGGTTTTACCCAGCTGATGATTTTGTTGTGGTTTATTCTTTTCAAGTTGAGCCACAGGTTGTTGCGAGCATTAGAGCTGCTCAAAGGACAGATCATTCCATCCATGAGCTAAAGCTGAAGGTAAGAGCTGGATAGCTTGAGGACTATTCTGTTTCGTCTGACTGGTGTTTGAGGTTCCGTGGCCGGCTGGTTGTGCCAAACCTCATAGACTTGAAGGAACAGATTTTGAGAGAAGCACACTGCAGTAGATAGAGTGTTCATCCTGGCATGAGGAAGATGTACCAAGCGCTGAAGCCTCACTTCTGGTGGGTTGGATTGAAGAGTGACGTTGCTGATTTTGTGGCCAAGTGTCTGAATTGTCAGCAAGTTAAAGCTGAAAGGATGAGATCCGGTGGTCTATTGCAGAGTCTGGAAGTGCCCCAATGGAATTGGGAGCACATAGCGATGGATTTTGTGACGCATCTGCCTCGTTCCAGTAGAGGGTGCGATGCTGTTTGGGTGGTTGTAGACAGATTGTCGAAGTCTGCGCACTTCATTCCCTATGGTATGACGTTTTCTTTGAAGAAAATGGCGAAGCTGTACATAGATTTTGTAGTACGTCTGCATGGTGTGCCTGTTTCGATTGTTTCAGATCGAATCCGAGGTTTACTTCCAGGTTTTGGAAGAGTTTTCAGGCAGCTCTAGGGACTAGATTGGCTATGAGTACAGCGTATCACCCCCAGACCGACGGCCAATCTGAGCAAACTATCCAGATTTTGGAGGATATGTTAAGAGCTGTTGTGATGGACTTCGGTGGTAGCGGGCAGGATTCGTTGTCCTTGGTGGAATTTTCCTATAATAACAGCTATCAAGTTTCGATTGGCATGGCACCGTTTGAGGCGTTGTATGGCAGGAAGTGCAGATCGCCTGTGTGTTGGGAAGAAGTGGGGGAGAAACAACTGTCTTCTCTAGAGTTTGTGCAGCAGATGAGAGATCATGTGGATCTAATCCGTCAACGTATGAAAGCTGCACAAGATCGCCAAGCCAGCTATGCGTATAAGAGGCGTAGGCCTTTAGAGTTTCAGGTTGGTGATCGTGTTTTCCTTAAGGTTTCCCCTTTCCGTAGTGTTATGCGACTTGGTCTGAAGGGTAAGTTAGCTCCTCGTTATGTTGGTCCTTATGAGATCTTAGAGAGGATTGGCCCTTTAGCTTATCGGCTGTTGTTGCAAGCAGAATTGTCTTTTCTACATGATGTCTTTCATGTTTCCATTTCGAGGAAGTACGAGCCAGATCCGTCTCATGTGTTGGGAACAGACGAGGTTGAGCTTGATCAGACTTTAAGTTACGTTGAGTATCCCTTGTAGATCTTGGATGGGAAGGAGAAACAGTTGAGAAATAAAACCATTCCGTTGGTAATGGTTCAGTGGAGCAAGCATGGTAGAGAGGAAGCTACCTGGGAACTGGAAGAGAAGATGCAGCGGGAGTGGCCGCATCTGTTTGAGTAAGCCTTGTAATAGATTCCAGTAGTAGCTTGTTTCCAGTTATCTTGAACTCCTGGGTTCAGTTGAGTTGTTCCTGGACTTGTTGATTTCGAGGACGAAATCGTGTCTTAGTGGGGGAGAGATGTGAGACCCGAACATTCTGCTGTTCAGATGTTGATCGGGATCGGACCAGTTGTGAGTCGATGTGCTTGGAGTAGCTATCGGAATTGGTTAAGTGTGGAATTCAGCAGTGGATGATTGCTTCCAGTTGTAGAGGAGATTAGAGTGCTTTCGGTTGTGGGTGTTAGTACGTCGTCGTTTGGATTAGTTGGAACGAAAACGTTTCGATTTGGCGCTAGGATTCAGATTGTTGGGTTGTGCGCGTATCCAGCTGCTGATTGAGGGATCAGCTGTTGAGTGAGTGAGCAGCTGTTGGTTAGTTGTTCAGCAGTGAGTAGCGGGTGATGTGTTCAGTTGCGACAGTGACTCCTGCGACGTCGTTTGATTTAGTTGATCGCTGTTTAGCGATAGGACTTAGCTGAGGCGAGATTCAGCTGTTGGTTGGGATATCAGCGGTGATAGCTGAAGTTGTCGGTGGATCTGTTTCCTAGTTAGTCAGTTGTGACTATAAATAGAGGACCTTGTCCTTGCGTTCAATTATTGTTTCCCCGACACTTAGAAATATTTCCCGTGAACCTTATCTTGTCGCGATACCCTAGTTACTGTTCACAGTAACCTTATTCGTTTCAATTGCCGTCAGTAGATAGCTCCGACGAGAGCGAGAGTGGTAGCGTTGGACTCCTCTTGCTAAGGCGTTTCGTCTCATACCCTTTTCGTAGGCAGCGGAGGAGCTGGAAGAGTATCGCAGAGACATCTCCCTTGTGTAGTCTGTTAGCATAAGCGTCGGATTTTGCATCCTATCCTAGATTTTTGGGGTAAGTAAAGATTCTGCCTTTAAGATTGTTAGAGCTTTTCGTGGTGATTAAAGGTAGAATTAGCGCTGGTGGAGTCGTAGCTCCCAGCTGCTGTGGTTCTGAGTTGTAGTCCTTGAGCGGTTGCTTGAATTGGATTAGCGGTGGTGGATCTGCGTTGCTAGGACTTTCATTGTGGCAATCTGCGTGTGCTAGGCATAACTCAGAAGTTAAGGTACGGATGTTGAGCTTTGTTACAACTATGGGTTGAGCGTGGATTATGTTCTTTGCTGTGTATGCTCTTTATTGTTATTATTGTGCATGTGTTATAATATCAGCTGTTGCAATTTCATACACGCATATCCTTCTGTCGATTTCTCTTTTGTTAGCTATGCCTTGTATTCGATCTGAGTGTACCAGGATGCTGGGCTTAAGGACGAGCGGGTAACTCCCGTATACCTTAAAGCTGGAGGCGCGCCGGTAACTTCCGTCCCTCATCTCCCTGCTGGGACTGTTAGCCGCTTTGGGCGAAGTGGGTAGCTCCCACACCTCATGAGTGGGCAACAGCAGGTTGAGCTATTGTCGCATCTGGTGCAGTATATGTGAGACGAGTGGGTAGCTCCCATATACTCAGTATACATTCCGTGGCCACTGTGACTACTTTTCTTCAGTTGTTTTGCTCCAGCTATTGAGTTGTTGTTATCCAGCTGTCGAGTTGCTGAGATCCCTCGGCTTCCAGCTTTTGGTTGTACTTCGATCTCCTGCATAGCATCTGCATATTTATCTACTGCTTTCCGTTTGCTGTATTTGTTGCTCTCCGTACTGGGGTTTGAACCCGAGGCCCCTCTGGGGCTGTTGTGTTGTTGCCTGTTTGTTGTTCAGGTTTTCCAGGATTCAAAGCTGGTCGTGGGTTTGATCCAGCAGATGGTGCCCCAGGTGGTGGATAGAGTGTCCCAGTTAGCGTATAACATATTATGTACTAGTGCTGTCAGCCGGGGAATGCCCTTTTGCTTTAGTTTCTGTTCAGCTGTAGCTTTGCCAGCTGTTGTATTGTTGCTAGTACTTGTAATTGCTGTACTGTCGTATTTCATAATATAAACTGGGATTATTTTAAGTATTGTACTATTTTAAATTATCTGTTTTAATCGTCAGGCCAAGCGAAAAATTTTAAGCCACTTTTTATTGCTTCCGCTATGTTTCTGCGTGGTTTAACTCTGAGTTGTGCACGAGGCCTGACAGCCAACTCCAGCTTCATCTTTTTCCAGTTTGATGGAGGTGCTCATCGGAGTGGCGGTTGAAGAGCAATTTTCCATACCGAAATTTTTCAGAAGTTCCTTGGCATACTTAGCTTGACTGATGAAGGTCCCTTCCTCAAGCTGTCTAACTTGCAATCCTAAGAAAAATGTCAACTCCCCATCATAATCATTTCAAATTTTATCCTGCATCAACTTAGAGAATTTATCACAAAGATTTTGATTAGTTGATCCAAATATAATGTCATCAACATAGATTTGTACAAGCAAGATATGATCATTCTTTATGAATTTGAATAGTGTCTTGTCCACAGATCCAATAATAAAATCATGGTCAATAAGAAACTTGGAGAGAGTATCATACCAAGCTCTCAGAGCTTGTTTTAGACCATAAAGTGCTTTTTCAAGCTTGTATACATAATCTGGTCTGCTATGATCTACGAAACCAGGAGGTTGTGTCACATACACTTCCTCATTCAGGATGCCATTCAAGAAGGCACTCTTAACATCCATCTGATAGACTTTAAAATTCGTGAATGATGCATATGCAAGGAATATTCTAATGGATTCTAATCTTTCCACCGGTGTGAAGGATTCTTCGAAATCTATGCCTAATTCTTATCTATATCCTTGCGCAACCAGCCTAGCTTTATTTCGAACTACATTGCCTTGTTCATCCAGATTATTCCTAAAGACCCATTTTGTACCTATGACGTTTTGATTGTCCGGTCTGGGAACTAGATGACAAACTTTACTATGTTTTAATTGATTTAGTTCCTCTTGCATAGCGTCGATCCAGCTTGGGTCAGCTAAGGTTGCTTCTTCCTCCTTAGGCTCTATATGTGATATAAAAGCAGAATTAAAGTATTCGTTTACCATCTGGCCTCATGTCCTAACAGGTGCAGTAGGATTACCGATGACCAGCTCGGGTGGATGATTTTTATTCCACCGAAGACCTGGTCTATAAGAAGGTAGACGGTTCGTGCTGTTCCCCCTGTGTCCTTGATGGATCTTCTTGGATATCACTGGATGAAGTATCACTTGTAATTATATGTTCATTAGCTTGGGCCTTTTATTCGCCAGCTGGATCATGATCTGGATCAGCTTGCTCTACATCTGTAATATCAGCGTTGGTAATTATCTGTCAAAATCGTGTTGGTCATCAGCTTGCCATCTAGGTTGCTCCTCGTCATCGCTTGATTCATCCATATGAATGGATTACAGATGAGTGTATAGATCATTTAACTTAGAGGCTGATGATGATCAAAAGCTGGTTTCATCGAATACTACATGAGCCGATTCTTCTACTATTAGCGTCATATTGTTGAAAACTCTATATGCTCTGCTAAGCACTGAGTATCCCAGAAAAATACATGAATCAGATCGTACATCAAAGGCTCGTAAATACATTTTACCATTGATATGGATGAAACAATTGCATCCAAACACCCTGAAATATGAGATATCATGTTTCTTGCCACTCCAAATCTCATATGGAGTGACTCCATGTCGCTTGTTTATCATAGATCTGTTTTGAGTATAGCACGCTGTATTGACTGCGTCAGCCCAAAATTTATTTGAAATACCGGATTCAGCAATCATAGTTGTGCCAGCTTATTTTAAGTTCGGTTTCGACGCTCAGCCAAACCGTTCTGCTGATCTTGCTGCAGACAACTCATACTTGATCCCAATATCATCCAGATAGGAGGAGATTTTATAATTTAAAAACTCTGTTCCTCTTTCCTAATCCGGTTGACATTACGAGATTGCTCATTTTGAAGACGTTTTAAAAGCTTGATCAGCTGGTCAGCAGTTTGATCTTTTGATTTCAAAAATAATACCCAAGTGAATTTTGAAAAATCATCTACCACATGAGGGTATATTTCATTCCCCTAAGCTGGTTACGGGTATTGGACCAAAAAGATCCATATGCAGAAGATCTAGCTTACGAGAGGTTTTGGTACTGCCTTTAGTTTTGAAAGTGGATTTGATATGTTTACCCAGCTGACAGGCAGAGCAGATTTTATCCTTTGAAAATTTTAATTTGAGCAGGCCATCAACTAGATCATGCTTACTCAAATTGGCAATAGTTTTTAAATTCAAATGATTCATCCGCTGATGCCATAGCCAACTCTTCGAAGAGTCAGCTACTAGACAGGTTTGTTCTTTATGAGGTTGATCTGACTAATCAACATTGTATGTGTTACCAGATTGATAACCAATTAATACAGTCAGACTTTCCGAATTAAGAACAGTGCACGTGTGCTTCTGAAATTTGACAATATAATTACTATCACATAATTGACTTATGCTGATCAAATTGTAGCAAAAGTTCTCAACAAGAAGAACATTGTTGACAGTAAAGTTACCATGGGTAAGCTTACCCTTACCCATGGTATTACCGTTTGAGTTGTCAACAAAGGTGTCAGGCCTCGTGCTAACATCAGAGATAAAAATACACAAACACATGCGGAAGCTATCAAAAAGCGGGTAAAATTTTTGCTTTTGGCCTGACGGTTTAAACAATATAATTTAAAATACCACGATACTCAAAATATATCCCAGTTTATAAAATCAATCAAAACGCGGGCTACCAGCCAACAACAACAGTATAGCATAACAACAACAACAACATGTATCAGACTCCAACAACAAAATACAACATCAAAGCACAGGGTATCCCCTGGCTAACTGTACTGATACATATAAATATGCTCTACGCTACTGGGATACTCTAACCACCTCTTGGGGCACCACCAGCTGGGTTAAAACCACGACCAGCTGTAAAACCTGGATTCCCTGAAAACAACACAAACAAGGAAAACAACCAAGCCCCAGAGGGACATGGGGTCAAACCCCAGTACGGAGAGCAATTGAAATAGCTAAAAGAAATTCATAAGATAATGCAGATTCTATGCATGAGACACCGGATAACAGCTTAAGGCTACAACCAAAAAGGGAGCCAAGGAACTCAAACATAGCTCCAAAAGATCTGCAACGAATCAGTGGCCACGGGGTGTGTTCAAAGTTTGGTAATGATCCACTCGCCTTGACACTACACCCAAATACCAGATGCATCAAACAACTCAACCTGTCGTTGCCTCGACCATGAACTGTGGTAGTTAACCACTCGGCACATGGTGGCTAACAGATCCCAGCAGGGAGATGAGAGTGCGGTATCGCCGCTCGCCCTCGCATCCTGGTAAGAAAACAACAGCACAATACACAAGGCACAAACGGCCGAGATACAATACAAGGGATCTGAAATGCAAGTGAATAAATGCGTGTATGCAAACAATCGAGAGCAGCTAGCATAACACAATGCAACAGCTACCAACACAGCATTCATATCTACCGAAACAATCCCAGCAATCTCACATTAAATCCCATGCCAATTCCAAGCTACATCAAGCTCAAATCCGTACCTCAATACTGCGCAACAATTTCCACAAAGGGATCCCGAGAAATCTGGTTGAAAACATGCTAAACACGAAGCATAATTCTCAGGGATACTAACAGAAGCTCACGGCTGGGAGCTACGCTCAACCAACGCAATTTCTACCAATACAACTAACAGGAAGCTTAATTCTAGGCTAGGAACAAGATCTCATCGCCAAGGAATGAAGTTCTACCTGAGCTACTCAAAATACGAACGGGCAGCAACTTCGCGTTCCTCAACTAGCCAACTACAGTCCAAAGCCAAACGTACCAAACGGTGGCCGGAAAAGACGGGAATTTTCCGGAGAAACTCACGGTGAACAGTACCAGGGTTCGAAGAACAGAACAAACAACGCTAGCAAAATGGTGTCGCAGCGACTTAACTAAACGACGTCGCACAGCTTACGTCATCGTATCTGCCATCAGCTGGTCACCCAAAACAAGCGACTGGATTCCTCACTCAACGCAACATATCTTTGCAGCTGGTACCAGACGCGACATCAAAACGCAGCGTTTCAACTAATCTAAACGGCGTCGCTTAACCACGTCTTAAACAACGCTAGCAAAATGGTGTCGCAGCGACTTAACTAAACGACGTCGCACAGCTTACGTCATCGTATCTGCCATCAGCTGGTCACCCAAAACAAGCGACTGGATTCCTCACTCAACGCAACATATCTTTGCAGCTGGTACCAGACGCGACATCAAAACGCAGCGTTTCAACTAATCTAAACGGCGTCGCTTAACCACGTCAGCAAATCTGTTGAACTAACACGAGAAACGACTGATCGCTACTAGGGGCAAACACACCAGCTGCTGATTTCGTAGCGCTAACCAAAACGATGTCGCCTCCACTAATCCAAACGATGGCGTATTGCACTTCGCTATAGGAGCTTGCTGTTAACAGATATCACCCAGTCGATTCCTCACAAAACGTCACGTTTCGAAATCCCTTAGCGCTCTCTGCTGAATCCACGTAAGCGTTGCTGCTGGTAGATCTTACCCAATGCATGCCAACAAAAATACTATCTGCTGGCAGACTTTGCCAACGACTGGTCACTCACGCCAAAACGACGACGTTTGATCTCCCGCAATACATACACTCTACGACTGGTTTTCACTACCAACCAGCTTTCACCATAAAAACAAAAAAAATACGAAAACTTCCAGAATTGCTAAAACCGATTAATCTAACATTAATATTCCATAAAATCCAGGTCTCACATTTCTCCCCCACTAAAAAGGATTTCGTCCTCGAAATCAAACAACAACAATTCTGAAAGCACAATACAGCAACAGAAACCAAAACAGAAATCTGCCTAACACAAGGCCAAGAGTTCAAGATAACTGAGCAAACAATTAACAACAACTAGGGAAGAATTACAACCAAAAGCTACAAACTACTGGAAGTTAGCTCAACAGCTACTCAAACAGATGCGGCCACTCGCGCTGCATCTTTTCTTCCAGCTCCCATGTAGATTCTTCCCTACCATGTTTGCTCCATTGCACCATTACCAACGGAATGGTTTTATTTCTCAGCTATTTCTCCTTTCTTCCAAGGATCTGCAAGGGGTATTCCTGATAGCTCAACGACTGATCTAGCTCAACCTCGTCAGTCCTAAGCACATGAGACGGATCTGGCTCATACTTCCTCAACATGGAAACATGAAAGACATCATGTAGAGAAGATAACTCTGGAGGCAATAACAGCCGATACGCTAAAGGGCCAATCCTCTCAACAATCTCATACGGTCCGACGTAACGAGGGGCTAACTTTCCCTTGTGTCCAAAGCGCATAACACTACGAAACGGAGAAACTTTGAGAAAAACTTGATCACCAACCTGAAACTCGAGAGGTCGACGCCTCTTATTCGCATAACTGGCTTGGCGATCCTGGGCAGCTTTCATTCGCTGTCGAATTAGATCCACATGATCCTTCATTTGCTGCACAAAGTCAGGGGCAGATAGCTGCTTCTCCCCCACTTCTTCCCAACACACTGGCGATCTGCACTTCCAGCCATACAAAGCCTCAAACGGCGCCATACCAATCGTTACCAGATAGCTGTTATTATAGGAAAACTCTACTAAAGACAACGCGTCTTGCCAGCTACCTCCGAAATCCAACACAACAGCTCGTAACATATCCTCCAACGTCTGGATAGTTCTCTCAGATTGGCCATCTGTCTGGGGGTGATACGCTGTACTCATAGCCAATCTGGTACCCAAAGCTGTTTGCAAACTCTTCCAAAACCTGGAAGTAAACCTCGGATCTCGGTCGGATACGATCGAAACGGGCACACCGTGCAGTCTAACAACAAAATCAACGTACAGCTTCGCCATTTTCTTCAACGAGAAGGTCATCCCATAGGGAATAAAATGTGCAGACTTCGACAAACGGTCGATAACCACCAAAATAACATCCCATCTTCTGTTGGAACGAGGTAGATGCATCACGAAATCCATAGCTATGTGCTGCCAATTCCATTGGGGCACTTCTAAACTCTGCAACAGACCACCAGGTCTCATCCTTTCGGCCTTAGGTAGATGCATCACGAAATCCATAGCTATGTGCTGCCAATTCCATTGGGGCACTTCTAAACTCTGCAACAGACCACCAGGTCTCATCCTTTCGGCCTTAACCATCTGACAGTTCAAACAACGAGCGACAAAACCAGCAACGTCACTCTTTAGGACAGCCCACCAGAAGTGCGGCTTCAACGCATGATACATCTTCCGTGCACTAGGATGAACACTATGTCTGCTACAATGCGCTTCCCGAAGGATCTCCTCCTTCAAATCAATGAGGTTTGGCACAACCAATCTGCCACAAAACCTCAAACACCCATCGGACGAGACAGAATAATCCTCAAGTTCTCCAGCCCTGACCTTCAACTTCAACTCGTGGATGTAAGGGTCAGTCCTTTGAGCTGCTCGAATAGTCGAAACAATCTGCGGCTCCACTTGGAACGATGAAACCACAACACAATCTTCAGCCGGGTAGAATCTCCAACCCGTAGTGTTAAGATGCTCCTGATCCTTAGAGATGTACAACGAAGCGAGCATCTCACTAGCCTTCCTGCTCAAAGCATCGGCCACTACGTTCGACTTCCCAGGCTGGTACTTGATCTCACAATCAAAGTCCTTCAGCAGCTCCATCCAACGACATTTTGTCATGTTCAAGTCAGGCTGCGAAAACAGATATTGCAAACTCTTGTGGTCCGAGTACACCACAAACTGCTCGCCATACAGGTAGTGACGCCAGATCTTCAGTGCAAAAACAACGGCCGCTAGCTCCAAATCATGGACCGGATAACGAGTCTCGTGCGATTTCAACTGCCGCGAGGCATACGCAATGACTCGACCATTCTGCATCAAAACACAGCCCAATCCATTGAGCGAAGCGTCAGAACAAACGACGAAACCACCTGAAACGGACGACAGAGCCAACACAGGCGCAGTAGTCAACTTTTCCTTGAGCAGTTGAAAGGCATTCTCGCACTGCTTAGTCCACACAAACCTCTTGTCCTTCTGCGTCAGTTGAGTCATCGACTTTGCTATGCTAGAAAATCCTTCGATAAAACGACGGTAATAGCCAGCCAGACCCATGAAACTACGAATCTCGGAAACATTCCTGGGACTCTCCCAATTCAAAACAGCATCAACCTTACTGGGATCCACCGAAATCCCCTCGGCTGAAATCACATGTCCCAAGAAAACAACGCGATCCAGCCAAAACTCGCACTTGGAGAATTTAGCATACAGCTGCTGGTCTCTCAACGTCTGAAGGACAATCCGCAAATGCTCCTTATGCTCCAAAGGAGTCTTTGAGTACACCAAGATGTCGTCAATGAAAACAATCACAAACTGATCAATGAACTCTCTAAAAACTCGGTTCATCAGATCCATAAAGACTGCAGGCACGTTGGTCAAACCAAACGGCATCACCAGAAACTCGAAATGCCCATACCTGGTACGAAAAGCAGTCTTCGAGACATCCTGATGTCTCACTCTCAGCTGATGATACCCTGAACGAAGATCAATCTTCGAGTACACCGCAGAACCTTGCAGTTGATCAAACAAATCATCGATTCTCGGCAACGGGTACTTGTTCTTGACTGTTGCTTTGTTCAACTGGCGGAAATCAATGCACATCGCATTGAGCCATCCTTATTCTTCACAAACAAGATGGGCGCTCCACACGGCGACATACTAGGTCGGATAAAAGATTTCTCCAGCAAATCGTCCAACTGCACCTTGAGCTCTCTCAACTCCGTAGGCACCAGACGATACGGGGCACGAGAAATCGGAGCTGTGCCAGGTACCAACTTGATGCTGAAGTCAATCTCCCGCCTAGGAGGAAAACCAGGAATCTCCTCCGAAAACACATCGGGAAAGTGTCGCACCACAGGAACGTCACTAAGCTGTACACGGGAAGAAGAAGACGCATCCAAAGCGTAGATCAAGAAGCCAGCATTCCCTAAGGACAACAAGCTGAACATCTCCATCGCCGAGACCAACGGGATCTTCGATCGAGAATCCTGGCCATAGAAGTCCCACTTCTCACCGGACATAGGCCTAAAGCGCACAATCCCATGGAAACAGTCCACGGAGGCCCTATACTTGGACAACACGTCCATCCCAACAATGCAATCGAAGTCCCACAACATCAAACGGATCAAACTTCGCCACCAACACATGCTCGCCAAAACGTAACACACCATCCAATAAAACCTCCTGGGAGAACAGGCTCACACCGCCAGGGGTAGAAACAGAAACAGCATCGCACAAAGGAATGGTACACAGACCATGCTCAACAACAAATGAATCAGAAACAAAAGAATGCGATGCACCAGTGTCAAACAACACACGTGCAGGAAAGTCAAAAACGAGACAAGTACCTACGATCACCCGACTCGGCGTCTCCTCAGCCTGCTCCCTAGTGATGGAGCATGATGGGGTCCAGAGAATAAAGGCTGAGACGACTGTCCAAACCACGACGGACCAGGCTGCTGAAACGGCCTAAACTGAGTCTCACCCAATTGGGGCTGCTGAAACTGAGGGGAACGACCCCTAGACTGACCTCCACGACCCTGAGGCTGGGCCGCGGTCTGCTGTGATCCAGCTGACGGACACACTCTAGAAAATGCCCGAATAAACACACTGCGTAGACGGATGCTTGCCACCACAGTGACCACAGAACTCTGTCCGAGAACCACTGCTACTCGAGCTGCCCGAACCAGAAGAGCCAGAACCCGACTTCTTCTTGAATTTCTGACCGCGGGGATGGAACCTCTGACGGCCAGACTGCTGTGCCACCTGTGGCTGCTGCTGCGGTTGATTGGCTGGCTGGGAGGACTTAGAAGATGCACTCCCTGACCAGTGGGACGACCACCCTGAGCCACCTGCTGCCTACGAGCACGACGGCTACGCAAACCCTCCTCAATGTCGATGGCACTATCCACTGCCTCAGCATACGTCTTGGGTTTGCTGGTCAGCACCATCTGATACAACTCTTCATTCAAGCCCTCAAGAAATCTAGTCCGCTTGGCCCTCTCCTGGCCAGAAACATGGGGAACGTATGCCAACAAAGAAGAGAACGTACGCGCATACTCCCTCACCGTCATGGAGCCCTGCTCCAGATGATCGAACTCCCGCTCCCGGGCGTTCACATAAGACTCGGGTACATACTCCTGCCGGAAGGTCTCGCAAAAACTGCCCCAAGAGATCCCAACACCGGTCTCCAACAAGGTACTCGAAGCGCCTCGCCACCAGCGCTCTGCAGCCTTCCTAAGCAAGAGGGTCACTAAACTCAGCCGAAGATCATCATCATACTGCACCCGATCGAAAAGGCCAATGATGTTCCGGAGCCACGAGTCTGCATCCTCACTGGACTCATCACCATTAAATACTGGAGGGTTCATCCGCTGAAATCGTGCTATCACGACATCCATCCTCTCCACAAGAGGCGCCTCAACCTCAACTTCCTCCTCCTCGTCGTGTCCAACACGATTACGACTACGCGCACTACGCTGATCCTCGTTATATCCTGCCGATTCCTCAAACTGCCCCTAGCTCTACCACGACGTCTAGGCGGCATCTACGAAAACACTCAACATGATCAAGAAAAACAGAACAGATACAACATAGATAGCACATAACACAAATATGCAGCACGTAATCACATAAATCAAGCACATGCAACACACGACACTGTGCCTAGACTCAAGTGTGATAAAAGAAATTGAGCTTATCCCAGCTTAAGCTCTGATACCAAAAATGTCAGGCCTCGTGCTAACATCAGAGATAAAAATACACAAACACATGCGGAAGCTATCACAAAGCGGGTAAAATTTTTGCTTTTGGCCTGATGGTTTAAACAATATAATTTAAAATACCACGATACTCAAAATATATCCCAGTTTATGAAATCAATCAAAACGCGGGCTACCATCCAAGAACAACAGTATAGCATAACAACAACAACAACATGTATCAGACTCCAACAACAAAATACAACATCAAAGCACAGGGTATCCCCTGGCTAACTGTACTGATACATATAAATATTCTATACGCTACTGGGATACTCTAACCACCTCTTGGGGTACCACCAGCTGGGTTAAAACCACGACCAGCTGTAAAACCTGGATTCCCTGAAAACAACACAAACAAGGAAAACAACCAAGCCCCAGAGGGACGTGGGGTCAAACCCTAGTATGGAGAGCAACTGAAATAGCTAAAAGAAATGAATAAGATAAAATGCAGATGCTATGCATGAGACACCGGATAACAGCTGAAGGCTACAACCAACAAGGGAGCCAAGGAACTCAAACATAGCTCCAAAAGATCTGCAACAAATCAGTGGCCACGAGGTGTGTTCAAAGTGTGGTAATGAGCCACTCGCCTTGACACTACACCCAAATACCAGATGCATCAAACAACTCAACCTTCCGTTGCCTCGCCCATGAACTGTGGTAGTTAACCACTCGGCGCATGGTGGCTAACAGATCCCAGCAGGGAGATGAGAGTGCGGCATCGCCGCTCGCCCTCGCATCCTGGTAAGAAAACAACAGCACAATACACAAGGCACAAACGGCCGAGATACAATACAAGGGATCTGAAATTCAAGTGAATAAATGCGTGTATGCAAAAAATCGAGAGCAGCTAGCATAACAATGCAACAGCTACCAACACAGCATTCATATCCACCGAAACAATCCCAGCAATCTCACATTAAATCCCATGCCAATTCCAAGCTACATCAAGCTCAAATCCGTACCTCAATACTGCGCAACAATTTACACAACGGGATCCCGAGAAATCTGGTTGAAAACATGCTAAACAACGAAGCATAATTCTCAGGGATACTAACAGAAGCTCACGGCTGGGAGCTACGCTCAACCAACGTAATTTCTACCAATACAACTAACAGGAAGCTTAATTCTAGGCTAGGAACAAGATCTCATCGCCAAGGAAGGAAGTTCTACCTGAGCTACTCAAAATACGAACGGGCAGCAACTTCGCGTTCCTCAACTAGCCAACTACAGCCTCCAAAAGTGGTATAAAATGGAAGAGCTTCTCGAGAGGAGTCCAAAGCTACCTCGAACGTACCAAAAGGTGGCCGGAAACGATGGGAATTCGCCGGAGAAACTCACGGTGAACAGTACTAGGGTTCGAAGAACAGAGGTCGACAATTGAGAGAATATTTCGCTAAGTATGGGAATCCAATAAACCAATCGAAGACCAAGTCTTCCAATATATATACACTCTCAACTGCTGATAATAGATCCCACCGACAAACCAGTCGACACTCGCTAAAAAATACAACCAGCAGATGCAAAGAAAACCAGCTGCTGAATCTCTTAAACAACGCTAGCAAAACGGTGTCGCAGCGACTTAACTAAACGACGTCGCACAGCTTACGTCATCGTATCTGGTCACCCAAAACCAGCGACTGGATTCCTCACTGAACGCAACATATCTTTGCAGCTGGTACCAGACGCGACATCAAAACGCAGCATTTCAACTAATCTAAACGGCGTCGCTTAACCACGTCAGCAAATCTGTTGAACTAACACAAGCAACGACTGATCGCTACTAGGGGCAAACACACCAGCTACTGATTTCTTAGCGCTAACCAAAACGACGTCGCCTCCACTTATCCAAACAACGGTGTATTGCACTTCGCTACAGGAGCTTGCTGTTAACAGATATCACCCAGTCGATGCCTCACAAAATGTCACCGTTTCGAAATCCCTTAGCGCTCTCTGTTGAATCCACGTAAGCATTGCTGCTGGCAGATCTTACCCAATGCATGCCAACAAAAATACTATCTATTGGCAAACTTTGCCAACGACTGGTCACTCACGCCAAAACGACGGCGTTTGATCTCCCGCAATACAAATACACGCTACGACTGGTTTTCACTACCAACCAGCTTTCACCATAAAACCAAAAAATATGAAAACTTCCAAAATTGCTAAAACCGATTAATCTAACATTAATCTTCCGTAAAATCCAGGTCTCACAAAAGGTGATCTTGGATCCATTGCAGGATGTTATTTCTGTGAGCAGCTTAGAATTTCCAGTCATGTGCCTCGCACATCCACTGTCCAGATACCATGTTGAGTGCTCCAGTCTGGATACATGTTGTACCTGCATTCACAAGAAAAAGAAATTTGGTACCATTTGATTTATTTGGGTCCAGGTTTGATTAGACCTTCCGGGACACACACTTGGATAATTTTTATCCATTTACCAGTGTGTGCGTCAAAATATTTGTGTACCCCGTGTGTGTTCTTTGATCTGGATGGGACTTGAGAAATAGCATATGGCCCATTCAATTTGAACCTCTGATATTGATTGGATAATTTTATCCATTTACCAGTGTGTGCGTCAAAATATTTGTGTACCCCGTGTGTGTTCTTTGATCTGGATGGGACTTGAGAAATAGCATATGGCCCATTCAATTTGAACCTCTGATATTGAGGCCTGTACTGTTTGTCCTTCCTTGAAATTTGAGTGAATTGGCCTTGTATTGTACCACCAGATTTGGGTTTATCCCGTCTCTGTGTTATTCTTTTGTTTAACCAGCTCTCCCGATATTTCACAAGACCAGAGTACCCCAGCCCGCAAAATCTACTCTTCAAGATCGAAGGCTTGGCTACTCTCATATCTTCACCAGATTGCGCCTCTGTGGGTTGTGTTGTGCTAGATTTTACAAAGTTCATTGTTTTAAACTTTGTATTTATCAGCCTTGGAGTGCTGCTGGTTTTTGCTGTACTGCCTTCATTGCTATTGTAGCCCAATCCGGTTCTATCACCGGATGGCTTTGTAGCTCAATGCAGTTTGTGTAGTGAGGCAGAAGATCTGGTCCAGGAGCTTATTATACCAGCCAATCGCTGGATCTCATAGATCATCTCCTTTTACCTGCTTCTCAATTTGGAATTCACAGTTTCAAGCTTATTTAGAGCAGCTTGCATGTTACTTGAGCCAACCAGCTCAGTGCTTGTTGCACAGCTTTCTTTTTCAGCTTTAACATCTTTGAATGAATGAGAAAGCTTTCTATATTCTAGGACCATTTCATTTAGTGCAGTGACAAGGTCCTCACGTGTAAATTCGGGATTTGAAAAATCAAATACCTCCTCAGTGTCATCGGCCAAGAGACACTGTACTTCATCCTCGCTTTCGCTTGATGAGGAGGTTCCAGAGCTTGATTCTTCTGAATCTGAATCAGCCCAAGTACTTTTGTTCTCTTCAGCTACCATGGCTTTCTCTGTTCTCCCTTTCCGATATATCTTCTTCTCCTTCTTTTCCTTGCTGGCACTGCGATCTAGTCGCTTCTTTTCATCTCTTTTGGATTCCTGCAATCAACCATGAAGTGACCAGGCCTGCCAGAGTTATAGCATTTATCATCAGAAGGAGTGTTGAAGTTTTTCTTGGGAGAATTAAAAGAGAGAGGTTGAGTATTTTGCTTCAACATGAATTTTCCAAATTTTCTTATGAACAAGGCCATCGCATCCTTGCTTATTTCTTCTGCTGATCTGCTACTAGTGGAACATGGGCTTTGTTCTGGTACTGTCACGGTGAGAGCTCTGGTTGGTTGAGATGTAGATGGATCAGCTTCTGCTCTCATTTCTAGTTCGAACTCGTACACCTTCAGATTGGCAAACAAGTCATGCAGCTCCATCTTGTTTAAGTCTTTCGACTCTCGCATGGCCATAGTTTTCACATCCCACTCTTTGGAAAGTGCTCGCATCACTTTTAGGGCCAGCTCTCTATTGATGTATGTCTTATTTAGTCTCGCCAGTTCAGTCACCAGAGAACTAAACCTTTCATCAAGTTCGGCCATGGTCTCCTCGCGCTTCATCTTGATAAGCTCAAAATTTTTTAAAGCCACGGTCAGCATGTTTTCCTTTATCTCTTTGTTCCCTTCGCATATGTGGGTCAATTTCTCCCAGATTTCCTTTGCAGTTGTGCAGGTCTAGATTTTGCTAAACATGTTATTGTCTAGCTTCTTTTAGAGTATGTCCTTAGCGACATTGTCCAGATTTGCTTTCTTTTTATCTTCGGAGGTCCACTACGGTCTGTGTATCTCGATCCATTAGGGTGCACCATCAGCTATTGCCACAACAGTATTTACTTTTAGTATTTGCATTGGTCAATTGGTAATCACGAACCACATGTCGTCATCTTGTGCTGCTAGGTGCACCTGCATCCGGATCTTCCAGACATCATATTCTTCCGTAGAGAACATAGGAATCTTAGTGTGAGAAATCGACATATTTAATAAGTAAAAATGAGTAAATTGTTCAGGCACTGAGAAACCCGCTCTGATACCACTTGTTAGATCGAAAAGAAAGCTCGGGAGTTCAGGGGTGGGTGAATGAACTCCTTTGCTGATTTTTCTTTGAAATTTTTTTTCGAAAGATTTTACAGCTTAGCCAACTTCCAGCCGAGTTAAGCTAGGAAGGTTCTCAGTGTCTATTGTTGTCTCGTGTAATAAAATGATTTTTTTATGCGGAATGAACACGATTCAATCAGCTGAACAATTTAATCAGGTGCGTGAATGTAAAAGTTGTAGAGACAAGAAATTTGTTTATGGAAGTTCGGAGCAAATTCTCCTACGTCTCTCCTTCTTCCTCGATGGGAAGGTTTACACTAGAAGGCTTTGATTTATAAAACCATTTGTACAAATCCACTCCCGCAACCAGTAGCCATGAGAACTCCTAGCAAACACCAACGAAACACAGACCCACAATCTGGTTCGTTATACACCAATCACAGCTCTAAGCTGGTTTTGCTAAATTAGCACCTCTGCACTCTCTGTTTATGTTTTACAACTATCGCTCGATACTACAGAGTGTGTGAATAGAAATTTTGTTACACAGAGGAATAAAGAAAACAATCTGTGCGTGTGTCACTTAAGTAAGTTGTTTCAAGATGAACTCTGCTTCTGTGAAGAACTGGTTATCTTGTATGTTCAATAGTCTCGTTGTGTGTCGTCCTTCATCTCAGCTGCTTTACTCTTCTATATATATATTCTTTGGATGCAACGGTAATAAATGTTACCAGTATACACGTTGAATGCATCCAAATTGAATTTTCTGCGATGCTTTAAATGCTTGTACGATGAAAGTACAACTTCATTAAATGTATTGCCCTTTTTAGCAAATCTGCGCCGTCTTCAGTTTGTATCGTATCTCTGCGTATCTGTTTTAGCTCAAAGTAGTTTCTACGACTACCTGATAGTGCAGAGATGTCAAATGTCATTCATCAGGACGTACCAAATTTCAGACAATCCAAAATTTGAATTGCTAAGTTGTCTCTGTCTTAGCTGGTCTGCGTTGTCCTATACCAAGCTGGTTTTCTCGTTCTGAATACTGAGCTGGTACCTGTATTTTCTTAGCCTTCAGCTGGTTCAATATCCTGAGCTAGTTCCTGTAAATCCCAGTGTCCAGCTGGTCTATATTATCATCACTTCTTAAGGTTCTATACTCAGCTTTGACCAAACGCATTGAGCTGGTCTATCCTTGACCAGCTTGGCTCTGCTCCGATCTAGTTTATTAATCAACGTAGTAAGTCTCATCAAAATCTTGTTACTTTGGTTTGATTAATCGCCTCTACGAATTTCATTTCTCATCAATTTTTCATCACCAAATCTTTTGAATTTTACCCTAACATAATGGTTAATCAGCAAGATTATTCAGGTTAGGAAGTTATCGGTTGAGATGGATCAGCTCAGATGCAAGCTGATCTTATGTTCTGTGCTAAGCTGATGGTAACGCTATTTCGGATTTCATTTTTGGTTAGTACTGGTGCGAGCTGTTCGTGTGGCAGGAGTGTAAGCTGATTTGAGTTTGGTGGAGAACTAACTCAGTTCGCAGTGCACTGGACGTATTTATTGAGAGATTCATCTTGGAATCTTGCTGGTGTGGTTATACGAGTTGGTCCAAAGTATCATAGTGCGAAGTGATTGATTGGACCAGATCAGGTGCAAGGTGACAGGTGCGTATTGTGCTGTGTTTAGCCGTGCCGTGTTTTGAGCTGAGCCATTGCTGCTGAGTACGAACGGGTCCAGTGTAGCGGTATGAGAAGATAGAGGGTCATGAAAAATCGTGTTTTGCATGGATCATCTTAGGCGCGAACTGATTGGGGTTTCTCATACGGAGCTGATGTTGCGGATTATTTTGAGATCAGTTTGGGTGTGCTAGAAGTTGTGCGTTAGGATAATCTCAGAGAGTTGATTGTTTATGTAACGACCACATTTTTCAAATAGCAATTATAATAAATTGAAGGTTCGATTTGAATGATACTCAAAATTTGTACTTGGTCCAAAAATAATTAACCAATTACTTCTGGGCTAAATTGCAAAACTTGATAAACTTTTCAGATCACGCAATATAAGAGAAACAGACTGAATATCTTGTCAAGGCAGTACGTCCTGCGGAACTTGTACATATATATATATATATATATCCATGACAAACACCCCCGATCTGATCCAGCTCGCACCAACCAGCAACCTCTAAACCTGATCACCTGCACTTAGGAGTAGTGAGCCTAGAGGCTCAACAAGCAAATCTAGATATAACGAAGGCAGGAAATACATGCATAACAATATCTTTTACTGTAACTGAAAGCTCGAAAACTGATAGAGCTTGAAATCTTAACAACTCGTAAGTTGAATACTGAATACTATAAACCGGTAAACCGAGAAACTATGAAACTACAAAAGCATAATATGTACATGCTTGAAACATACATAAAACATTTGCTGGTATTTAAAAAGAAGTAACATAAACTTTTATCATTTTTCTGTGGTTGTAAACAACGTTGTTCTTGTTATTTTGAGTTATGGCTCAGAAGCTATATGTAGGTCAAGGTCGCTTGATCAAGATATCATCTGAAATCACGCGCTAGGGAATAAGTACCATATTTATTATGTGAAGGGGCACAAAGGTTCGTCAACCAACATCCTCACCTTTCCTATGTGAAGAGGCACACTGGTTCGTCAGCCAATATCCTCACCCTTCCTATGCTGACCATCTGTTATCTTTTACCATAAATCACTTTAAACTTTGAAATTTTACTTCCTTTAAATATTTCTGTAAAATTTTCTTTAAATTGCTTTTATTTGATCTGAAACAGATCACTTTCTTATATGGTTTGCTATTTTAAAACTCTTTTGATGTTTGAAGGCTATTGTGAGTTCATCGGAGTTCAATCGAAAAAGGAAATTTGAATCAGCTCAGGCTATAGAAACAAATAACGAACAACAAAGCTCTAAGCTGATGAACTATCTCTTGAAATGGGTATAGCTACGAACGAATTGGAGTTATACTTACGAATCGAAGCTAAAGAAACAAAGAATTAACTTGAAATTACTGTATCAGTCCAGAATGGACCTAAGATGAATCAGATCAGAGTATGAACAGAATGCGAGCGTACTGCCTTAGAATAGAAAATCAGCTCTGGGTTGTTTTGTGAGAACTAGAAACTTTTAATTTGGTAATTTATTAGTTAATCAGATCTGGGTGAGGATTAGTTAATAGAGGAGTTAACCATCGGGTTTTCAGATTTGAAGGAATTGGCTTTGTTGTTGGTGATTTTCGGATTTGGCGAAGAACAGATCAGATTTGAGTTGTTGATCGCTATCGGGTGGCTTGTAGAAGGTAAGCTATAAGGATTCCTGCGTGAGGGTTAGCGAGAATCAGATTGAGATATCCCTCAGGTGTTTGAGCAATTTGCCTTGAATCGGAAATAAAACGATGTCGTTTTGAGTATCAGGGATACAGTGTCGCTTGGTGATAATCAGATTTGAGTAGTGAAATGTGTTCGGAGAGAGGGAGCAGATGCAAGCGTCTTTTTGGTGTAAGTCAAGTGTTGGTCAACGTTACTGTGTGGATCGGTCCGGTTCGTGATTTGGTGTAGACCGGTGCGGTTCAGAGTTGTGTAGATCTGGATGGCGAGTAGATCTTTATGCGAGATCTGTTGTGTTGAGTGGGACCCTTATGCTACGTCGTTTTGATTAGTAGCGCGATGTCGTTTTATGGTTGTGCGTTGGTATAGCGTAGCGAAGTTAGATCTGCGATAGCGGAGCCAGATCTGGGTAGCGCTGAGATCTGAATAGCGCTGAGATCTGAAAATGTCGGTGATTGACTTTCACTATAGCTTTGACTTGGGGATTTAAATATAAGTGTCGAGTAACACTTAGAGAATTATGAACCTGATATTTTCTTATCTTCTTCCCCGAGAACCCTCGATTAGTACTGTTCATTCGAACCTTTTCTCCGTCGATTGCCGTCGATTTACGCCGCCGTTTGGAGCAAGATTGGTGGCGCTGAGCTCGCCTTCCTTAAGGCTTTTGATTGGTACCAGTTTGGAGCCATAGATCGACGAGTTGAAGCAGCACGAAGTAGTTGCAGAGTTCGATAACTTTGTGACTTCTGACAAGTGGTTCTTTTGTTTCTTTAGAGCTTTCTAGTAAGTAATTTCTTCTCGTTTTAAGCTTCGATTTAGAACTGGGCAGTACTCTGTTGAGTTGAGGCAGTTGTTTTAGGCTACGCAGCTTTGGATTACAAGCTGGCTGAGCTTTGGTGTAAGCTGATTCTTAGATATCTTGACAGATTTGAGCTTGTAGGCATCTTTCCGTTGAGTTTTGAGGAGCCCGTGATTAGAATATTTGAGCAGACGGTTGGAGCTGCGTCCTGCGTGATCTGTTGAGGTAGAATTTGAGATTTGAGGTGCGAATTGAGCTTATTTAAACAGCTTTAGACATAAGCATGTGAATATTCCAGCATGATCTAAATGCTGTGATCTGGGTATTTACGTGAACCGATTTGGCCGACTGTGCTATGTTGATTTTCTGTTCTATTTACGATTTAATTTATGTATGCTGTTGAATTAATATTTCTGGCATTCATGCATACATATTGAGCCTGATGTTTGATTGATGACTCGAGTCGATCTAGCATTGTGATCGGCCGGCTGAGTTGTCACGCCTGAAAGGTCAAATGCTATAATCGGGGTGGTGGCCGGCTGAGTCATCGTGCCTGAAGACCACTGAGATGTGATGGTCGACGGACCCGAATATCACGGACCGATGATTTCCACCGGCTAATTGGCTGTGCGTGGTGTTTGAGGCTCAATTGAGATTTTCCAGCTGAGTCGTTGGCCTAGATGACCGATTTTCCTTGACAGCCTCATGCATATCATGATGTGAATATTGCATGTTTTATGACTTGCTGTTTTATGAGTGCTCTTCGTACTGAGGTTTTTTGACCTCGTTTCTTTTACCTGTTTTTGGGCTACTTGGGTCTTGGTTGGCCTTTGCAGGTTCTTCAGGTGACCAGGCTGGACAGAGTGGAGCTTCAGCTGGTCGATCCCCATTTTGATTTGAGTCCCAGTTATAACTATGTATTGATATATTGAGCCAGGGGATGTCCTGTGCCTTTATTTTGTTTGGGGATCTGTAGTTGATTGACTACTTAATTGTGAGTTTTGAGTTAAACTCCTTATTTTGATATAAGATTATTTTGAATAATAAATTGGATCAGGCCCAAATTTCGAAAATGTTTAGCCCATATTTTGAATGCTTCCGTATTATTTGGATTAAATGAGTATTTAATCTGTGATTAACGCACTGGGCCTGACATTTTTGGTATCAGAGCTTAAACTGGGATAAGCTCGATTTCTTTTCCATCACACTCGAGTCTAGGCACAGAGTTTGAGCTTTTGATTATGATCGACTCTGTGATTATCTGCCTCTGTGATTATTTGATTTGTTTCTTACCTCTGAGATTTTGGTAGATGCCGTCGAGGAGAGGTAGGAGTAGAATCGCTAGGCAGACTGGTAATGAGTCTAGAGCTCCGGGTAGTGATGAGGATGTTGAGCAGCAGAGTATACCTTTGCGTCGTCGTGCTAGACAGACAGAGGTAGAGGATGTTACTCGACAGATTGGTGAGATGGAGCTAGTGTTGGCTAGGTTCCAGAGGATGAATCCCCCAACGTTTACTGGTGCCAAGGGTGGTTTGATGGCTGAAGGATGGTTAGAGCATATGGAGGAATTGTTTGATGCTGTGGAGTACTCTCTGGAGAGAAGACTGAAGCTAGCGGTTTTGCAGTTGAGGGAGAATGCTCAACGCTGGTGGAAGGGTACTTCATGAGTCATGAGAGAGAGTGAGACTTTGATTTCTTGGGAGAGCTTCTGTGCAGCCTTTCGACAGGAGTATACCCCTGAGTCCTACTACAACAACCGGGAGTGGGAGTTCGACAATCTGAAGCAAGGGAACTTGAGAGTAGCCGAGTACGCTAGACAGTTTTCTTCGTTTTTTTCGTATGAGGAACATGTTTCTGAGAGGTTTGAGGCCTGAGTTCCGCATGGTGTTGGCTGGTTCTCCTGCGACTTATGCTGAGGCCGTGGACATGGCAGTAGATATTGAGGAGATTCTGTTGGAGGCATAGACTCAGGTTCAGGCGACAACTGTACGTACTTTTCAGCCTGTGCCGGAAGCGATGCCTTCGTTTCAACCTCCTCAGAATTCACAGCAGTCGAATCGCCAGAGGTTTAGGTCTCGTGGGAAGCAGTTTAAGAAGAGGGCGAATTCGAGTCCTTCTGGCTCCGTGAGTTCTGGTAGCAGTGGCTCTGGAGGAGTGACGTATGGTCAGTGCGGAGGTCGCCATATGACTACACAGTGCCGTGGAGTTCAGGGTCTTTGCCGTAATTGTGGACAACCAGGACATTTTGCTAGAGTGTGTCCTTTGATGGGTGGACAGTCTTCGAATCAGTCGCAACAAGGTTCAGCTGGTGGTTCTTCACAGAGACCGCAACCTTTTGTTCAGTCCCAACGATCAGGTTTCCAACCGTGAGAACCGTCTAGGTTTGGAGAATCTTCTAGACCTCAGTTTCCGGGACCACAGCAAGCTCAGGTTAACGCCTTGACGAGAGAGCAGGCGGAGGATAGGCCAGAAGGAGTTATTGCAGGTACTTGTGCTATCTTTGATTTTCCAGCACGAGTTTAATTTGATACAGGAGCATCACACTCCTTCATATCTGATTTTTTTGTGCATGAGTATGGGTTGAGTGTTACCCCACTGTGTGATGTTGTGTCTGTATCTACTCCTGCTGGTTTGTGGTTGATGTCCCATGAGGTGGTTGTGGATTGTGTGATTAGATTTGATGAGCATGTACTGGTGACTAACCTGATTGTCTTGGAGATTAGAGATTTCGATTGTATCTTGGGCATGGACGTGTTATCCAGTTATAGAGTGACTGTATTTGTTTCTATGGTGTGATGAGGTTTAGACCTCAAGTTGGGGAGAAGTGGGATTTCTATGGTGTTGATTCGCGATCAAAGATCCCACTAGTATCTGCCATGGAGATGTTCAGTCTGTTGTCTATAGAGAATTCAGGGTTTATGATTTATGCCCTTGACATTTCCCGAGACTCACGGATAGAGTTGAGTGATGTTCCGATTGGTTGTGAGTTCCCATATGTCTTTCCGGATGAGATTCCAGGATTTCCTACGATAAGAGAGATTGGATTTTAGCATAGAGTTGGTACCAGGGACAGCCCCGATTTCTAGAGCTCCGTATCGATTGGCGCCAGCCGAGCTGAAAGAGCTCAAGGATCAGTTGCGAGATCTTTTGGAGAAAGGCTTCATCAGACCGAGTATGTCTCCTTGGGTAGCTCCGACTCTTTTTGTGAAGAAGAAGGATGGATAAATGAGGATGTGCGTTGATTTTCGGCAGTTGAATAAAGCGACGATCACAAATAAGTATCCTTTGCCCAGGATTGATGACTTGTTTGATTAGTTTCAGGGATCGGCAGTGTACTCTAAGATTTATCTACGATCTGATTATCATAAATTGAGAATTAGAGACGCTGATGTGGTGAAGACGGCTTTTAGGACGAGATATGGGCATTATGAGTTTCTTGTGCTGCCGTTTGGATTGACGAATGCTCCTGCTGTCTTCATGGACCTGATGAATCGCGTATTTAGTGAGTACATCGATCATTTTGTGATTGTCTTCATAGATGACATCCTGGTGTATTCGAAGAGTTACAGAGAGCATAAAGAGCTTTTGAGATTGGTGTTGCAGAAACTGAGAGACTCACAGTTGTATGCGAAATTCAGCAAGTGTGAATTCTGCCTGGATAAGGTGGTCTTTTTGGGTCATGTTATTTCAGCGCAAGGTATTTCTGTGGATCCGAGTAAGGTCGAAGTGTTAGAGTAGATGCCCAACTAGCCAACTTGTGGCGTGTGGGTTTTATAGACTCTTGTACAAACAATCTTTATATATGATATTCGCATTTACTTATATGGCATTCTTTACTTTCATTATGAGTGTAATGATTTACAATTGCGTTGAGTAAAGACCTAGAATGCACTGAAGCGTATGTTAGATGTGATAGTGGGTATGACGGCTATCATGAAACACATCTAATAGTCGTTGTGTATTCTGAACATGTTCCTAGTCGATTGGGCCATCAAAACGAGGATAAGGCCGCCCGAGTTCGAGACTAGTATCTGCGATGCGAAGTACCATGTTTCATTGGTAGGGAACATTGTGATGTTCTGAGCATGCAGATAGATAGTGACCTGGTGATCTATCGAACTACCCTCGTTCGGACTTTCCAAGTGGTTACCATTTGTCGAGTGGATAAGTCTGAGATCTTGGTTGTACTGATTAGTCCTCACGACTCGAAACGTCATTGAGACTTTTGATCTCCAAGATGTATGCATAGCTATCGGATCTATAGCGACTCTCGATTTACCAATGGTCGTTGATCTGATCGGGATATATGGATTGAAAGGACCGTACTGTACGCTAACCACGACCGACTGGTTCTTGCAGGAACTATCAGTGATACCTAGGGGATCATGGGGCGATGTTACCATGATCCGATGGGCAAGTCCGGAATTGTGATTCCGGAGCCACAATCTAGCTGTATCCCTGAACCATTGAGGGTCACACAAGTACTAGATTCGAGATTCCCGCACGGATACTCAGCTCAATGTGTTGAGCACGAGAAGAGGATTTCGGGAAGTGCGACTTTCTAAAAGTCAACAGGGGTCAAACCGGGGTTTCCCACTGTTGAGGGGAAAAACGGTCATTTTGCACTGGGGTTCTGAAAAACGGTTTTTCAGATCATATTATTCAGTTTTGGAAACTGAGTCGATCGGTCCGATCTGATCGGCGATCGGAGTTACGATGAAGTCTCGGTGGTGGAGATGAACTGAATGTTCATTGTTGGACCCGGGCCCGTTGGGCCGGGCCAAGTCCAACACTTAGTCTACTTAAATATGATTCGTAGACCTAGGCTCATTATTACTTGCAACACTAATCAACCCTAAACCTAGTGCTAGCCGCCCCTTCCCTCCTCTCCAAGCGCCGCCGCCGCCGCCGCCGCCCGTTGTCGCCGGAAATTCATTTCCGGCCAACTCGACGAGGAGAATCCGTTCGTTCTGATCTCGTCAGCGCTTCTAGTGCAGCCTGACGAAGGAGTCTCGGATCTGGTCGTGGACCGGATTGGCGTAAACTACCGTAATCTACCGAGAAGAGTCGGGTTCTTGTAATACCGGTTGGAGCCAGGCACAAGTGCCAGCAAGGTAATCGCTTAAACATCCTATGAATGTCGTAGTTTGTTTATTGATTTATCGTATTGATTGTCTCCCGGCCCCTTTCTATTGTTCTTCCGCTGCCTAGCCGGGGGGCGGATCCGGATCCCCAACAGTGGTATCAGAGCCAGTGTTTTCCCGGATCTGATCATATGTATTGCCTGAATTGTATCTAACGTCTCATATTTCAGAATCGAAAATGAAAATTGAGAATCGACCAACGGGCGCGCGACGTGCGCGATGGTCGCACACGGGAGGTGAGCGCCGCTCGACAACTTGCGCACGCACGCTGGCCGTGTCTTGTGCACGCTGGTCGACGCTTGGCGAGGAGAGCGGCCGCTGGTCGAACATCACCGCCGCGCCCGTCGCACGATGCTGCGCCGCTGGTCGAAGGCTGGCCACTGGAGCGTCGCGTAGCTTGGCGCACGATCGCTGCTGGAGTGCGCAACCTGTTGCGCATGAAGGGCAGCGATGGCTCGCCGCTGGGCAGCGCTTGAACGCGCGCTGGTCACGCAATCATCGGACGCTGGCCGCGCATCGTGGGCGCACGCGTTGCGCTGGAGGCGCGATTATGTTGCGCCACGATCGGCGACGTGCGTGCGGCTGCCGCGCGCAGTTTTCTTCGTGGTGGCGCCGCCGCCGGCCGGCCGCCGCTCCGCGATGCTCCGGCGATGTCGTGACGGCTGGGGTGGTTTTTTCTTGGGTTTGATTCGGGCCTGTCCTGGGCCGCCCGTGAAGTTTTCGGGCCGGTACACGATGTAGGGTTTGGTTCGGGCCTGTCCCGGGCCGCCCGTGGAGTTTTCGGGCCGGTATGCGATGTCGGGCCCGGTTTTGATCGATTTTGAAATTTTAAGTTTTTGGGCCTAAAATTGTTTTAAACCCAATTTGATACAATTAAAATTAGTAAAATGTGATTTTAATTATGAAATGTGATTTTGTAATAAAATATGATTTTGTTGATTAAAATTGTTTTATCGGCAAAATACGATTTTATTATAAAATACGATTTCGTAATTAGAATATGATTTTACAATAAATAATTAGATTATTTAATTATGCATGTTAATTAGATTAATTGCATGATTGGGGTGATCGAGAGTCGTGCCCAATGTGTTAGGTGTATGCAATAGGTTTTATTTGATTTCGGTTTTTATATTATTGATTATCATTTAAAGTGGGCCTGTTTGTGGCCCGTTCCCACCCCTTGATAAATGTATCCCTTATCTGTCATAGCAATTTAAATGTAAATTACTAGATTTAGTGGGAGGACATCCGAAGATGGTGGAGATGACGATCAGGATATTGAAGACCGAAGATCTGTAAAACCGGAAAGCATTGTAATAGGATTGCATTGCATATTGCATTATCCCTAGGATTGGACCCAGGTCCGTGGCTGGCCACCACGGACCGCATAGCTCTCGCGATCGATCATCCCAATGTTTACTTTATATATGTTGATATATAGTTTAATTGAATCCGCATGTTTGCATGTTTTAAATTAGATTTAAATATGCATGAGACCAAAATGTTTTTCAAAATAAAATCCCTCGTTTTAAATTTGATTTAAAACTTATATCATGATAAAATGTTTATTCGATAAACAAAAGGGTATTTAAATTTGTTTAAATTAACCCTACCTTCCATCAACAATGGGTGTACGTCGATGCTACCCGTATACATGGCTCGGCTCATATTATTGAGGGGGTCATGTATGCCGGAAAGCTGTCCACGTCATTGACAATTGTTGTGAGTCGGTTGGAACTCCCTTTAACATTGGCTCATATTATTATGGACGTTAAGGGGACCATCCTTCACGACTCAACATTGATGGGTCGGTCTTGACACGTGATAGTAAACGGCGTCATATTATTGGGCCCTCACTGGACGTGAGGTGAATACATGGAGGTTGCACCGGCTGCAATCGGAAACTACCTTTTTGGGGTCATGGATGGCTGATATTATTCGGGTCCATGATCGCTTAATTGGGCTCCGTGTACCCACTAAAGAAACCTGTTTTCTCGATTTCATTAGAGGGTGGTGAAATCGTTAAAATAGTGGGAGGGTAATTCATAAAACTAAATGACCATGTTTTATGTCTTAGCTTATATCTTATATAGTTAGTGAAGTATGTCCGTTTTCCTTCAGTATAACTGCATATAAAATGGTTTCGATGAGAAATCCGCTCGCTGCTATACTGGATAGCAACAAGTTCACTGGTCTTAACTACCAAGACTGGCTCCGCAACCTAAATCTTGTATTGGCTTCGGAGAAACTTCTCTATGCGATAGAGAGGACTGCTCCTAAGTTTGCCCCTGCCGATATCAGCCCTGAGGAGCTGGTAACGCTTAAACAATGGTGGGACGACGAGGTTAAAGCTCGGTGCTATGTGATGGCATCGATGTCCAATGAAATGCAACGGCGTTTTGAGAAGACGAAATATGCTGCTGACATACTTCATCATCTCAAAGAGCTGTACGGGGAGAACTCTCGACATGAGAGTTTCACGGCTGTCAAGGAGCTGATGACGAGCCGCATGCGCGATGGGACTTCGGTCCGCGAGCATGGGGTTCGTATGATTGGGCTCATTGAAAAGCTGTCGGGCCTTGATATCGCACTTCCACATGAGCTGTCTGTGGATTTACTTCTCCTCTCACTACCCGCTGCATTTGACCCCTTTGTGGTCAACTTCAACATGAACAAGCTGGAAGCCACTCTTGAAGAGGTGGTGAACATGCTTGTAGTGTTTGAGGGGACCATAAAGAAGGACAAACCCGTCCTCCTTCTGGGTTCTTCTTCCTCTGCGAAGAAGGGACCCAGACGCAAGAGCAAGAAGCGTTCTGCTCCTGCGAAAGAGGAAAAGTCTGCCAAGAAGCCGAAGGCAAGGGCTTCTAAGACTAACAAGAGCGAGGACGTTTGCCACCACTGCCACAAGACTGGGCATTGGAGGAGGAACTGCAAGGAGTACCTCGAGCAGTTGCGAACTGCAAAAGGTATGTTCTATATTGAAATAAATATGTCTCTAAATTCAACTTCTTGGGTACTCGATACCGGATGTGGATCTCATATCTGCAATGATTTGCAGGTGATGACAAGAAGCCGATGTCTTAAAGAGGGTGAGACCCACTTGAGGCTTGGCAATGGAGCAAGGGTTGCTGCTATAGCTATAGGAGATGTTTATTTATTTCTGTCTTCAAATTTTCAGTTGTTGTTACGAGACGTTTTACTTGTCCCTGAATTAATTAAAAACATTATTTCTATTCCTATGCTTGATAGAGATGGATATTCTTGTATGTTTGCTAATTCGATTTGCAATATTTACAAGAATGAATGTTTAATTGGAATTGGGGAACGCGAAAACGATCTATACACCTTAAAGTTAAAAGACGTTCCAACTCGCGATGTCGAAACACACACAACAACGATTAAACGGAAACACTATAACTTGAACCCAGCACAACTTTGGCACGCTAGGCTAGGTCAAATTTCCCTAAGCAGGATGAACAAGTTAGTTAGGAGTGACTTGTTTGATCTGTCAGACATAAACTCCCTACCGACTTGTGAATCCTGTCTGAAAGGAAAGATGACCAAGCAACCCTTCAAGGGCAAGGGTGAACGTGCCCAAGGCCTATTGGATTTGATCCACACTGATGTGTGCGGCCCGTTTAGTATTGGTACTAAATACGGCCACACATACTTCATCACCTTTACCGATGATTACTCTAGGTACGGGTACTTGC
>KV016489.1:4240-15534 GCA_001598015.1 Dorcoceras hygrometricum
AGTTTAGCCCCTCCAAGTTTCAAGGATAGTCAAACTAGCCCAAACTTTAGGGAAATTGCACTTTGACCCCTGTTGACTTTTAGGAAGTCGCACTTCCATCCTTCCTCCTCCTATGCTCAACAAATTGAGCTCAGTTTCCGTGCGGGAATCGTGAAACCAGTACTTGTGTGACCCTCAATGGTTCAGGGATACAGCTAGCCGTGGGCCCACAACATGTGTGACTCCGAAACTACATTTTCGGATTAGCCCATCGGATCATGGTAAAGTGCCTAGCAACATCACCCCATGATCCCCTAGGTATCACTGATAGTGCCTGCAAGAACCAGTTTGTCATGGTTAGCGTACAGTACGGTCCTTTCAACACATATATCCCGATCACATCAACGACCATTGGTAAATCGAGAGTCGCTAGAGATCCAATAACCATGCATACATCTCGGAGATCAAATAGTGACATCGCGTGTATTACTAGGTGAACCCATTTACCTAAAACACATCAAGTACTCTGGCCAGAGATTTATCACACTATTATCTCCTCAGATAGCATAGTATATCCACGCACAAAGGCGAGCGGTGAATCCTCGACAACGAAGCATCGACTCCTACATGCATTGAGACCTCACCCAATCCCACCACCTAATGACCCCAAATTGAGTCGGTAAACGGGTCAAAGTGAGGCACCTATCATGTAGAGTCTCAATGACGTTTCGAGTAGTGAGGGATAATCTGTACAACCAAGACCTCGGACTTATCCACTCGACAAATGGTAACCACTTGGAAAGTCCGAATGAGGGTAGTTCGGTAGATCACCAGGTCATTATCCATCTGCATGCTCAGAACATCACAATGTTCCCTACCAATGAAACATGGTACTTCACATCGCAGATGCTAGTCTCAAGCTCGGGCGGCCTTATCCTCATTTGACGGCCCAATTGACTAGGAACGTGTTTAGAATACACAGTGACTATTAGATGTGTTTCATGATAGCCATCATATCCACTATCACATCTAACATACACTATGGTGCATTCTAGGTCTTTATCCAACACAATTGTTAACATTATAAAACAATAAAGATAAAGAATGCCATAAAAGAATACGAATTTCATAAATGAAGATCGTTTTACAAAGAGTCAATGAGAACCCACACGCCACAAGTTGGCTAGTTGGGCATCTACTATAACATCTATATGCGAAATGAATGCGAAATCAAAATGATCATGCATTAGCTGGCCTCGTGTGCGAACAGGGGATTTGAAATTACCTATGACTTGCTCGGGTGGAGATTTTGTTCCACCGGAGATCAAGTCCAATGGGATTTGTTCTTTGTTCCCCCTGTGTTACTGGCTGGTTTGCAAGAGAATCAGCAGACGCCAATAGATGTTGAGCATTGTTGGCTTGTGCGTCTGTTTCCAGCTGGTGAGATGTACTTGCGACTGGTTCATCAGCTAGTGGTCTTGATACCAAATGATATGATGTGCTCGTGTCTGGTTGTCCAGCTGGTGATGACGATATCAATTGAAAGTCTGTGCTTGAAGCTGGTACACCAGTCGTTGGTATTGAAACGCTTGCGGCTGCTTGCGCAATATCTTGTTTATCAACATCAGTTGGTGCAACGACTGATTGATCGTCGGCTGGTTGATCATTTGTCCCAACACCCCCAGCAGCTGGTACACTTGAGGCAATTTGATCCTGCGGCTGATCCACGTTAGTTAAATCAATAACTATTGGATTACCTGTCAGATCTTGTTGAACATTGTTATGCGTTGTGACCACTGCTGATTGTTCTTATTCAGCTGATTGTCTTTGTGTCACGTCGTCGTCTGATTCTTCAAGACTTGTTGACTCCAGACGTGAACACAAGTCATGTAGGCTTGCAGCTGAATTTGACTTGAAGCTGGTTTCATCAAACACTACGTGTGCTGATTCCTCAACCGTCAAGCTTCGATTGTTGAAAACTTGATATGCTTTGCTCACAGCTGAATAGCCTAGGAAGATACCTACATCAGATTTTGGTTCAAAGGAAGTTAGATGCTTCTTGCCATTGTTATGAATAAAACATTTATACCCAAACACCCTGAAATAAGAAATATCAGGTTTCTTGCCATTCCAGATCTCATATGGGGTTTTATCGTGCATCCTATTAATCATCGATCTGTTTTGAGTATAACATGCTGTGTTAACATCTTCTGCCTAAAATTTTTGAGAAATACCAGAATAAGCAATCATAGATCTAGCAGCTTCTTTTAAGGTGCGGTTTCTCCTCTCAGCTAACCCGTTTTGCTGAGGAGTTCTAGCTGCTGAAAGCTCATGCTTTATTCCTAAATCTTCCAGATAAGAAGTTAATTTAAAATTTATAAACTCAGTACCGTGATCACTTCTTATCCGGTTGACTGAACAAGATCTATCATTTTGTAAACGTTTCAAAAGACGTATCAGCTGGTCGGCGGTTTAAGATTTTGCTTTTAAAAACAGCACCCATGTATATTTTGAAAAATCATCTACAACAGCAAGGGTGTAATTCGTTCCCCCTAAGCTCGTTACTGAAATAGGACCAAAAAGATCCATATGCAAGAGCTCAAGGCAACGGGTAGAACGTTTTCCGCCTTTATTTTTGAAAGGCTGATCTGACCAATTGATTATGTAGGTATTCCCCGAACGTTTTCCTACCAATACAGTCAGACCACTTGGACTCTGAACCGTGTCATGTGTGTTAGTTGAAACTTGACTATGTAACCTTTGTCACACAGCTGACTAATGCTAATCAAATTATATCGAAGGTTACCAACAACTAAGACATCAGAAATAGATATGTTACCGTGGATAAGCTTACCCTTACCCACAGTGTTACCGTATGCATTATCACCAAACACAATTTTAGCTCCTTTGTGTGGTGTGACGTCTGTTAGCAGCTTTCTATTTCCTGTCATATGTCTTGCACAACCACTGTCCAGGTACCATAATGTTGTTTCAGCTGCTGCCTTGTACCTGTTATCCTACAATCTAACAAGCAGCTTTTGGTACCCAATTTCACTTGGGTCCAGATTGTATTACCCCTTTCGGGACCCATACTTGAATTAATTTCACAGTTTTCCCAGTATGTGGGTCCACAAAGGTCTGTGCATAATTACTGTGAGATCAATTGAGTTTTGATTTCATCTTCTGACCATTTAGATCTCTCCTCGGCTGATTCTTTGTCCAACCAGATTTTGCCTTCCTTGAATTATGCCTCGGCTGGTTGGGAACAAAAGACTTGGAACCAGCTTTCGCTTTATCCTTGTCCAGCTTGTTCTTTAGCCAGCTGGGCTTGGAATTCTCAGGTCTTTGAAAACCGATACCAGCTTTTCCATTATCGCTCAACTTGGGAGAGTTCTGGTCATCAAACGTTATTGACTCAAAGCAATCATATATCATGTCAACTTTGACAAAGCTCATCTTATTGAACTTGTCATATGCTGGTTGTGATTGAGTACTTGTCTCTCCTTCATTGCTCTCACTATTACTAAAACCCAAACCAGTTTTATCATACGCTGGTTTTTGAATCTCTTGCAGCTTGTGGAGAGCACGAGCCGATTGATTCCATGAGCTCATTTCTTTAGTTAATTTTTCAACTTCAGCCTTGAGCTCACTGGATTCATTTCTCAACAAATCATTCTCAACTGTCAGCTTACGCAACTCAATCTTCAAGCTGTCAATATCCTCAAGCTCATCAGAACTTGATTCAATCGAACTACTTTTTAGACTTATGTTTTCAGATTTAGCTTCCTCGAATGAATGAGAAAGCTTCCTGTACTCTTTGACCATGTCATTAAGTGCACTGACAAGATCTTCTCGTGTAAATTCAACGTTAGAGAAATCGAATACCTCGTCATCCGAAGTTTGATCAGCCATAAGACAGTGAACCTCCTCCTGTTCACTGTCGCTTGATGAGGAGCTGCTGGATGAAGATTCTGAGTCAGTGTCCGCCCAGCTCTTGGTGCTTTCCTCAGCCACCAATACTTTACGATCATGCTTGTGGCTGGGTCTCTTGTCACTTCTCGTCCTCATCCGCCTATCCTTGGATCTCTCCTTGGATCTCTCAACAGCTCTCTCTTCTGTCTTGTCTTCTCGCTTGTATCGATCCTCCTTCTTGTCATCCCTTCTGTATCTATCATCTGATCTCTTGTCGTCTCTAGATCTATCCTCATTTCTTGGCCTATTGCAATCAGCTGCAAAGTGCCCTGGACGATCACAGTTATAAAACTTTCATATCAGAAACAGTTTTAATCAGGTTTATTGAAATTATTGTAAGGAGAGGAAGGGTTGAAAGATCTTCTCAAGTATTTCCCAAACTTCTTAACGAAGAGAGACATGATGTCGTCACTGAGTTGATCTGCTGATTTGCTTGTGCTTGGAGAGCACAGTTCAGTAGTTGTGGCTGCCAGAGCTTTCGTTGGCTGGGATGTTTATGGTCCAGCTTCTGCTCTTGTCTCCAACTCGAATTCATAGGCTTTGAGGTTGGCAAACAAGTCGTGCAGCTCCAGCTTGTTCAAATCTTTGGATTCACGCATCGCCATTGTCTTTAAATCCCTCTCTCTGGGTAATGCTCTCATCACCTTCAGCGCCAACTCTCTGTTGCTATATTCTTTGCCCAAACTGTTTAGCTCAATCACCACGGTGCTGAACCGCTCATCGAACTCTGTCATTGTTTCTCCATCTTTCATTTTGATGGACTCAAACTTCTGCTGAGCCACCATCAGCTTGTTCTCCTTCATGTCGTCACTACCCTCACAGATTTGAGTCAGCTTTTCCCAAATGTCTTTCGATGTGGCGCAGGTTTTGATTTTGCTGAACATGTTTTTGTCTTTGTCCAGCGTCTTGTAGAGTATATCCCTGGCCACGTTGTCTAAGTTCGCTTTCTTTTTATCTTCACTGGTATATTCATGTCTGGCCTTCTCAAGGAATTGAGGCTCGCCATTGGATATTGCAAACGCTAGATTGGGCTTCATAATCTTCAGCGGCCCTTCAGTGAGGACCACCCACATTTCATCATCTAAATCAGCCAGATGCGCTTGCATGCGTATCTTCCAGTCATCATAATCTTCTCTGGAGAACAAAGGAATCTTGCTGTGAGAAGTAGACATATTGATATAAGATAGCGCACAAACAAGTACTGTTCAATACTGAGACACACAAGCTCTGATACCAATTGATAGTCCCAAAATACGATCAATGTGGTTTGAAAAACAGTTGCAAGAGTTCAGAAGGGGGGGTTGAATGAACTCTTGGTATTTTCAAATTTTCGAAACCTTTTAAAACAAGTTTTACAAGCACTGCTTAACTTAAATCCGAGTTACCAGATTTAAGGATCTCAGTTTAATCAAATCTCTTGGCCAACAAGAATGTGCGGAAAGAGGCCAATTGATTTGTGAACAAATTAACACAAGAAACAAGTAAAAGCATAAAGTAAATAGCAAGAGTCAAGAATTTGTTTCTGGAAGTTCGGATATCAATATCCTACATCTCCCCTTCTTCCTTTTCAGGAAGGTTTCACTAGAAGATTTGATTTGTACAGGTCTTCTGCACACACCCGATCACCGAGCCTCGCTCAAGGTGAACTCCTAGCAATCCACAAACAACAACAAGCAATCGCAGCTGCTGAATACAAGTGATGAATAATATTTTTGAACGGCTTTTAAGGAGCACGTTCGTTACAGACTCAAATGAATATAACAATGTGATACAACACTATTGAGACTGTAAAATCTTCTGGTTTCTAAAACGTAGAAACTCGATTCAACAAGTGAACCAGAAGTTGACTCGAAGGTTTATCTTATGAAGATCAACGGTTTGTTCTTCGAGTGTTTGAGCTTTTTGAATATGGCTTCTGTAGAGTATAAGCTCGAGAAAGGTTGAGACTTAAAAACAGCAGAGTAACGACAAGTAAACAATAGCGAGCAAGAGAGATCTTCAAACCAAACTTCTGCTATTTATAGTCTTCGATCTCAACGGTCATTAATTTCTTCAAAGGAAACAAAATCTCCTTTTGAATTTCTGCCAATTCGTACGCCGTAAATCCTGCTCCACCAAAAGGCAAGTCGCACAATGTCAGAACAAATTTGGCTTCTTTCCATATTTGTGCAAACGCCGTAAACCGACCTCTGATATAGTGTACTATTTACCAAGAATAGTACTGATACTGTTCCCTCAATTAAAGCACATGTACGATTCAATCTCCACCTTTGATTTACTCTGATATGAACGTTTGAATCGAGCGAGCGATTATGCAACCTCTGAAAGATATGCAATTGCTGATAGCTATAAGTGTCTTCCTTACTGCTGGTTACAACGGTTAAGAGAAGCAACGACTGAATCAAAATAATACTGTAGCCATCTGCTGATTACTGTAGCCATCTACTGATTACTGTAGCCATCTGCTGATTTGAATACCTGTCTGCTGAAATACCAACGCAAACTCCATCGACTGATTCTTAGCGCTAGTCCAAAACGCTGTCGTTTCAACTTATTTGAACGCTGTCGTTTTAGCTATACGAAAACATCAATATCAACGACTGGTTACATGAATCACTGTAGCTCCCGACTGGTTCCAAATAAGCTATCGTTTTGCAATCCTTAACAAAACACGCTAACTCTCAAATGCTTGCGCCTGCAACTAAAACAACTGTCTGCTGATATGCTCTGGAAGAATCTACCTGCTGAAAACAAACCAACGAGTGATCTGCTGAATTCTTCCAAATAGACCATCTACTTAAAATCAACCCGTCGACTAAAGATGTTCTCCTGTAGAATTCATCGGCTGATTTTCCAGTAGCAACTAGTCTTATTTTGTTATCACCAAAACTAATAAATTGTATCCTAACACGATCACACCATCTCGGAGTGCTGATACTTGGATCAGGAGTTAGAGCTGCATCTTCTAGAATAATCCCGACCTACGAGCGGTGGTATTAGGGGATAGGCCGCATTGATTGGAGAAGCGGTCTTGAGGATAAGAAAGTTGGAAACAGGACAAGAGGGCTCCTGGTTGGGAGAGAAAACCTTGGAATCAGGATCAGAACCCTCCTCGAAGGGACCAGCAATCACCTCAGCCTTGGGGCACCTCAGCCTCGGGGCTTCATCCAAATGATATCAGGAGGACCCACTAATGAGGACTCTAATCGGGCAAGGAAGGCAAGGTGTTGTCGGATGGAAACCATAGAAGTCAAGAGAAGCACTCGAGGCCACCCTCTCATTCGGCCCCGAGGACCTGTCGGCGGATGTCAAGACACATAACGATGCTCTTGTGATACCGGCAATGATTGAGAATTATGAAGTGGACCATATCTTTGTCGACTCTAGTAGCTCAGTTAATATGTTTTTTAAGGGGGCGATGGACTAGATGGACCCCGCGAATATTGCATGGAGCCTGTACAAACGTCACTGTTCGGATTCACAGGTCACTCCTTACAACCTGTTGGGGTAATTCATCTGCCTCTTTCGCTTGGACCAGGAAATAATAGGAAGACTAGAGTCATCGAGTTCATGGTGGTATACGCTCCCTCTTCCTACAATATCATCTTGGGAAGGCCAGCCATGGTCTCCTTCATGGCCTTGGCCTCGGTGCACCAGAAGATCAAGTTCCCAGTGGGGGATGCGGTAGGCAAAGTAGTGGGAGATAGGAAGGTGGCGAGAAAGTGTTACGTGGAGGAAGTAAGGGTCGAGCAGAAAGCGGCCAAGGCTTGGGCCCATTACCATTCGAAGGCTCGAAAAAGCTAGAGTCAAAGCCTACTACCTTGAAGACGCGCACGGGAAGAAGAGGATGCTGGCCTTGGAACATTATCCATCTCCGTAATTATTATGCCTAGGTCTTATCTTATTTACGCTTGTAAGTCTTATCTTATTTTCGCTTGTAAGTCTTATCTTATTTTCACTTGTAAACCTTGTTTTATGGAATGAAAGATTTCTCTTCTCAAATGCTCATCCTAAAAACTCCTCGGGTGGCAACCACACCCGAGCACGTAAGACCGATCCGCTCGGAAACTTATAGCCCAATATCTCATTGGCACGTACTCGAGTGACAGCCCCAAACGATCATGTAAGCCCGATCCACTCGACAACTTAAAGTCCAATTCTCATAGGCACATCCTTGGGTTGCAGCCCCACTCGAGCTCTTAAGCCCGATCGGCAACTTAAAGCCCAATTCTCATTGCCATCCTCGGGTGGTATCCCCATCCGAGCACGTAAGCCCGATCCGCTCGGCAACCATCCTCGGGTAGCATCGGCTAGTGAATCTCTGGACTTAAGGGAACGCTATCTAAAGACTCGGCTACGCTCCTCACTATGCTATCACTAGAGGAAGACATTTTTAAAAGATAAGACTTACGAGTTGAAAGTAGAGAATCAAGGGGATAGCTCGAGAGCTCTGGAAGTGAGGAGAAATTTTGATAGAATTTTGATGCGGTAAAAAGTGAAAGTGAAAAGTGAGGTGAAAAGATCGCCTATTTATAAGAATTTGGACGATGTACAACCGTCCGATCTTGCCTCCAGCCAATTAAACAGATCATCTAGAGAACTCCAAGAATCATCTCGGTAATCGGGCTCTGATTCATCCACACCGTCCATGGATGCTCCATCAACGACTAAGATACGACGTCACGCGGATTATACTTTTCATCAAAAACAAAAATTCCTGCTCGAGTCCCGACCCCAGTTACAAATGGTCCTACACTTTAATCCTTCGTATAGAACTCGCGGTGGGGATACTCTTAATACCCCAGGATGCCACCTTGGGACCCGATTACCGAGCTGCACGCTCTCTAGGCCGAAGTATGTCGAGAGCTCGGGAGGATTACCCTAGGATAAGGTCATGCCTCCAAAAGTTCGAAAACTGCATGTTGGGATCCGGATCACGCCCCCCGGCGAGGCAGCGGAAGAACAAAATAAACATGTGCTGGGAGACGATCAATACGATAATACAAAACAATTCTATGACATTCATAGGGTGTTTTAAGGAATACCTTGCTGGCAACTTGTGCCTGGCTCCAACCGGAATTACAAGAACGCCGGCTCTTCGCGGTAGGTGGCGGTAGATCCGTCAATCAGGTCCACGACCGGAATCGATCTCCCTCCAATCAGCCTGCACTAGAAGGCTGAAGGATTTTATCGCCAACGGATTCTCCTCAAAAAACTAGGCCGAAAACAATTTTCCGGCGAGCGGCGGCGGCGGCGCGGCGTGAGGTTGATGAAGAGAGGGGCGGCGGCGTGTAGAGCTTAGGGTTAGGGTTTATGAAAGTCTAGTGATCAAGTAAGTTTAGATTAAAGCCTTAGTCTACTTAAGTAGACTTGGTGATGGGTTTGGATCCGGCCCAATGGGCCCGGGTCCAACGGATGAACATTCCGTTCATCCCCATCACCGAGACTTCATCGTAGCTCCGATCACCGATCAGATCGGACGGATGGACTCAGTTTCCAAAACTGAATACTATGATCTGAAAAACCATTTTTCAGAACCCCAGTGCAAAATGACCGTTTTACCCCTCAACATCGGCAAATCAGGATTTGATCTCTGTTGACTTTTTAGGAAGTCGCACTCCCAAAATCCTCTTCGTATGCTCAACACATTGAGCTGAGTATCCGTGCGGGAATCTCGAATCCAGTACTTGTGTGACCCTCAATGGTTCAGGGATACAACTAGCCGTGGGCCCACAACCATTGTGGCTCCGGAATCACAATTCCGGACTTGCCCAACGGATCATGGTAAAAGCGTCTAGCAACATCGCCCCATGATCCCCTAGGTATCACTGATAGTGCCTGCAAGAACCAGTTGGTCGTGGTTAGCGTACAGTACGGTCCTTTCAATCCATATATCCCGATCAGATCAACGACCATTGGTAAATCGAGAGTCGCTATAGATCCGATAGCTATGCATACATCTTGGAGATCGAATAGTGACATGGCGAGTGTAACTAGGTAAACAAATTTACCTAAAACACTTCTAGTACTCTGGCCAGAGATTTATACACTATTATCCCCTCAGATAGCATAGGAGATCCACGCATGTCTGCGAGCGGTGAATCCTCGACAACGATGCATCGACTCCTACATGCATCGGGGTCTCACCTAATCGCGAGCCTTATGACCCCAAGTGAGTCGGCAAACGGGTCAAAGTGAGACGCCTATCATGTAGAGTCTCAATGACGTTTCGAGTCGTGAGGACTAATCAGTATAACCAAGACATCGGACTTATCCACTCGACAAATGGTAACCACTTGGAAAGTCCGAATGAGGGTAGTTCGATAGATCACCAGGTCACTATCTATCTGCATGCTCAGAACATCACAATGCTCCCTACCAATGAAACATGGTACTTCACATCGCAGATACTAGTCTCGAACTCGGGCGGCCTTATCCTCATTTTGACGGCCCAATCGACTAGGAACATGTTCAGAATACACATCGACTATTAGATGTGTTTCATGATAGCCGTCATACCCACTATCACATCTAACATACGCTTTAGTGCATTCTAGGTCTTTACTCAACGCAATTGTAAATCATCATACACACAATTAAAGTAAAGAACGCCATATAATAAATGCGAATATCATATATAAAGATTGTCATATACAAGAGTCTATAAACCCACACGCCACAAGTTGGCTAGTTGAGCATCTACTCTAACAATCTCCCACTTGCCCTAAAGCCAACTACTCATCAGACACAGTCCCATTGTTTCGCGATGTTTTTCAAACAACGGTCCAGTCAAGGGCTTTGTAAGTGGATCAGCAACGTTGTCTGCAGAGGCGACTCTCTCAACTGCTATGTCACCTCTAGCCACAATATCCCGGATTATGTGGTATTTCCTCAGTATGTGTTTGGATCTTTGGCGAGACCTAGGCTCCTTTGCTTGCGCAACGGCACCCGTGTTGTCGCAGTACACCGGGACTGGACCAACTCCATTAGGAATGACGCCCAACTCTTGGACGAAATTCCTTATCCAAACGGCCTCCTTAGCAGCAGCTGATGCTGCAATGCACTCAGCCTCAGTGGTTGAATCCGCGATGGTGTCTTGCTTGGAACTCTTCCAAGAGACAGCACCACCATTGAGCATGAATACAAATCCAGAGGTTGATTTCGAATCATCCACGTCACACTGGAAGCTAGAATCAGTGTAGCCTTCCAGTTTCAGTTCACCACCCCCATAGACCATGAACATATTCTTAGTCCCTCGTAAGTACTTAAGAATATCCTTCACAGCCTTCCAATGCAATTGACCGGGGTATGGCACACGTGTCATACTCTCTATCTCCTCATCA
>KV016489.1:46550-58528 GCA_001598015.1 Dorcoceras hygrometricum
AGCGTCTAGCAACATCGCCTCATGATCCCCTAGGTATCACTGATAGTGCCTGTAAGAACCAGTTGGTCTTGGTTAGCGTACAGTACGGTCCTTTCAATCCATATATCCCGATCAGATCAACGACCATTGGTAAATCGAGAGTCGCTATAGATCCGATAGCTATGCATACATCTTGGAGATCGAATAGTGACATCGCGAGTGTAACTAGGTAAACACATTTACCTAAAACACTTCTAGTACTCTGGCCAGAGATTTATACACTATTATCCCCTCAGATAGCATAGGATATCCACGCATGTCTGCGAGCGGTGAATCCTCGACAACGATGCATCGACTCCTACATGCATCGGGGTCTCACCCAATCCCGACGCCTTATGACCCCAAGTGAGTCGGCAAACGGGTCAAAGTGAGACGCCTATCATGTAGAGTCCCAATGACATTTCGAGTCGTGAGGACTAATCAGTACAACCAAGACCTCGGACTTATCCACTCGACAAATGGTAACCACCTGAAAAGTCCGAACGAGGGTAGTTCGATAGGTCACTATCTATCTGCATGCTCAGAACATCACAATGATCCCTACCAATGAAACATGGTACTTCGCATCGCAGATACTAGTCTTGAACTCGGGCGGCCTTATCCTCATTTTGATGGCCCAATCGACTAGGAACATGTTCAGAATACACAGCGACTATTAGATGTGTTTCATGATAGCCGTCATACCCACTATCACATCTAACATACTCTTTAGTGCATTCTAGGTCTTTACTCAACGCAATTGTAAATCATCATACACACAATGAAAGTAAAGAACACCATATAATAAATGCGAATATCATATATAAAGATTGTCATATACAAGAGTCTATAAACCCACACGCCACAAGTTGGCTAGTTGGGCATCTACCTAACACTGCATGCCTTTTTAGGCTCTAAAATCACCGGGGATCATGGAGATAATCCAAGATAACCATCAATCTGAGCTTGATATTCACCGCGAGAAGTGCCCCAGTTCACCGTGCTCCTGGCAAAGAGTCCCAGCGTATCTCACGCCTGGTAAGGTTCTAATCGTCACCGCCTAGCCCCTCTATAAATACCAAGGTACGCACCCTTGCACATTCATTCACACATTCACCCGCTACCAGCTTACATATATTCTCCATTTTTCTCTCTTTTTGCACCCTATCTTCTGACTGACTTAAGTATCGGAGGGGTTTTCCAGACACACTTCCGACGTCCTCTGACACGTCGTCTGTGGCTATGGGTATTTTAAAGGCGTCAATCACCCTTTGCTCAGCATCCATCCCAATGTCCCGATCTCCCGATGTGATGGCAGCTCGTCGGCTGAGAGAATTCGGTTACATCAGAATTTAGCCTGTATGTTCGATTTGATATCTGAATATTAGTTTTCTATATCTCGGCTTCAATCTAATGAAATATATCCCATGTATGTAGCCATCATGAAATTGATATATGTCGGGACCTTGTTCCCACATGTAATAAAAAATTCATCAAACTTGATGCGGTCAAAAGGATGGTATTACTTGATTCGAGACGATTGGGTGGTTGGCCAATCCAAGAAATCAGCAAATAGTCATACAAATCCAAGAGTTGATTTCATGAGTCTTTATCTCTGTTACTTTATCTATTATGGATGAATTCATGAGGCACTGCTCAGGAATGTGGACCCAACATAATTATAAGGACCCAGTTCTAACAAATGTTAAGAGTCATTGGGAGATATCTGACGAAAATCCTCCATCACTCATGTCAATAATTTCCCCTTGAAAAGGTTTTATACAGGATCCCAGAGGACTCTAATTTGGGTACTAGTCCCTATTTAGTTTGCAGAATGTAAACATCTTATTTAGAAGCATAGTATGTATGTATGTATGTATATATATATATTGCGTATCCCATTGTGAGCGTCTCGTGCACGACTTGCTGACATGACATTTTTTTATTCTTTTTGTTAGCAATTGTTTTTTCTGCCACATCAAAGAAGCTTCTCAGGGAAGTTTTGGAGCATCCTTCTTCCTCCCATTTAACTCCAGATCGAGTTTCAAAATTTGGCAGATGTTCCACACCTTTCATCAGGTCTCCACTATCACCGTCGTGAATCGAAGGTTGTTCCGTCCTACGTCTTCACCTCCGTCGCCGGTAACCCAAGGTATATTTCTGTTTCCAGAATGTGGTTTGTTGTTGTGAATTGAAATAACTGTTCGGACGAGCGTAACGGTGGATAATATCAAATTCAAAATCACAAATTAAAAAGAACACTAAGGAAAGTCGAAAGGTGTAGTATTGTAAAAGAGACCTAACCCAAACTTTTATAACTTTCAACTCTGTAATCTTTCTTCCAAATAGTACATGTTAACAGAGTGCTCATGCAGTGCGTTGCTTTTATGTTGCATATATATTTTAAATTGTATTGGTTAATGTTGGATCTGTTACACAGATCAGATCTTGATTTTGATGAACACAAAACTTGTTAATTTGTTTCTAACGATTTAATTGAGTGTGAATGCTAAGCTGATACAGATCAGATTAGATGCGAGCTGAGAAGCGACAAACTTGGTTCAATTGAGAATATGTCCAAGCTGATCCAGTAGGGGACGTCCAAACTGATCTAGCAGATGACATCTAAGCTGATCCAGCTTAGAACAAAGATAAGCACAGAAGAAACCAGTTTAGAGAAGGTATCAGCCCAGGAGATCAGCTTAGGCCAGAACCAGCTAATCTGCTCAGGAGATTAGCTGGTTCTCCTGGTCAGGAGATCTCCTGAGCCAACACGACTTAGATCAGTTCGCACTCTACTATTTTAGCTTAGGATGCTCTATTCAGGATGTCCAAAATAGTTTGTGACGCTCTTAGATCACAGTACAAATACTTTGAACAGTTCTTGATGGTCTGCTCAACTCAGGAGATCAGCTTAGAAAAGATATCAGCACAGAGTTACAAGAGCAAATTAGACAGATAAGAACTTGAACATATTAGAGAGAAGTAGTAGATCAGCTAGACAAACAACCCATAGATTAGATAGAAACAAATCAGCTTAGACGAACAACTCATAGATTAGAGAGTAGTAGATCAGCTTAGACGAGCAACTCATAGATTAGATAAAAGTAGATTAATTGTTTTTCCGACATATGTGAATACTAAAAACAATGCTCATGTATTTTAAGATATGATTTTCCGACAATTTAGACGAACAACTCACAGATTAGAGAGCAGTAGATCAGTTTAGATGAGCAGCTCATAGATTAGATAAAAGTAGATCGATTGTTTTTCCGACATATGTAAATACTAGAAACAATGTTCATGTATTTTTAGATATGATTTTCGACAGCTAAGACGAACAGCTCATAGATTTGAGTTGTTCATGTATTTTAAAATATGATTTGGCCATACATGAAAAGGATTTTTAAATATTTTAAAGATGAACACAATTTTTAATTTGATGTCATTATTCTTGGTTACTCTTTATTCAACTCTCACGCACAAATCAGATCTCGCACATCAGATCAACACACGACAACAGATCAGCTCACGTCTACTGATCCCTACTAGATGATTAATCTCAAAGCTGATCCTCGACGCACATTTAACAGCACGCTCCAGACGGACCCCAAATTGACCTGCAACATAAGTTCAGCATGGAGAACCCGATCAGCTCGCGCCTAAGCTTATCCTCACAAACTACGATACTTCCAAGTCAAAAATATTAAATTATTGAAATATTTGAGATATCTCAATATTGAAATATTGAGCGACTTGTACGCAACATGCTAATTGCTTAGGCGACATGCTAATCTGGCTTAGGAGACTTGTACACGACATGCTAATTTCAATATTGAAATATTGAAATATTGAAATATTGAGATATCTCAATATTGAAATATTGAGAGACTTGTACGCGACATGCTAATCTAGCAATCATAACTGGTACATTACCATACAAGCTTTCAATATTTCAACTTGAAAGTATCATAGTTTGTGAGGATCAGCTTAGGCGCGAGCTGATCGGGTTTCCGTGCTGAAATTATGTTGCATGTTGATTTGAGGTCCGTCTGGTGCGTGCTGTTAAATGTGCATCGAGGATCAACTTGGAGAATTAATCATCTAGTAGGGATCAACAGACGTGAGCTGATATGTTGACGCGTGCTGATCTGATGCGCGAGAGCTAATTTGTGCGCGGGAGCTGAATAAAGAGTAACCAAGAATAATAACATCAAATTCAAAACCGTGTTCATGTTTAAATATTTAAAAAACCAAATTTTCATGTATGGCCAAATCATTTATTAAAATACATGACAACTCAAATCTATGAGCTGTTCATCTAAGCTGTCGAAAAATCATATCTTAAAATACATGAACACTGTTTCTAGTATTCACATATGTCGGAAAAACAATTACTCTGCTTTTCCCTACTCTATGAGCTGTTCGTCTAAGCTGATCTGCTTCTCTCTAATCTGAGCTGTTTGTCTAAGCTGATCTACTTCTCTCTAATCTGTGGACAGTTCGTCTAAGCTGATCTGCTGCTTATATCTAATATGTTCAAGTTCTTATCTGTTTTATGCTCTTGTAACTCTGTGCTGATATCTTTTCTAAGCTGATCTCCTGAGCTGAGTTGACCATCGTGAGCTGAGTAGACCATCGCGAGCTGTTCAAAGTATGTGTAGTGTGATCTGAGAGCGTCGCGAACTATTTTGGATGTCGTAAGCTGAATAGAGCATCCTAAGTTGAATTGGTAGAGTGCGAACTGATCTGAGTCGTGTTGGCTCAGGAAATCTCCTGACTAGGAGAACCAGCTAATCTCTTGAGCAGATTAGCTGGTGCATTAGCTGGTTCTGGCCTAAGTTGATCTCCTTGTTAGAGTAGATGCCCAACTAGCCAACTTGTGGCGTGTGGGTTTATAGACTCTTGTATATGACAATCTTTATATATGATATTCGCATTTATTATATGGCGTTCTTTACTTTCATTGTGTGTATAATGATTAACAATTGCGTTGAGTAAAGACCTAGGATGCACCTAAGTGTATGTTAGATGTGATAGTGGGTATGACGGCTATCATGAAACACATCTAATAGTCACCGTGTATTCTGAACTGTTCCTAGTCGATTGGGCCGTCAAAATGAGGATAAGGCCGCCCGAGTTCGAGACTAGTATCTGCGATGCGAAGTACCATGTTTCATTGGTAGGGATGCTTCACGATATTCTAGCAAAAACAATCTACGTCAAGGCAGGTTCCTTCGATGCTGTGACACGTGATAGATTCATGTACGTCATTGAAACTCTACATGATAGGCGTCTCACTTTGACCCGTTTGCCGACTCACTTGGGGTCATAAGGCGTCGGGATTGGGTGAGACCCCGATGCATGTAGGAGTCGATGCATCGTTGTCGAGGATTCACCGCTCGCAGACATGCGTGGATATCCTATGCTATCTGAGGGGATAATAGTGTATAAATCTTTGGCCAGAGTACTAGAAGTGTTTTAGGTAAATGTGTTTACCTAGTTACACTCGCGATGTCACTATTCGATCTACAAGATGTATGCATAGCTATTGGATCTATAGCGAATCTCGATTTACCAATGGTCGTTGATCTGATCGAGATATATGGATTGAAAGGACCGTACTGTACGCTAACCACGACCAACTGGTTCTTGCAGGCACTATCAGTGATACCTAGGGGATCATGGGGCGATGTTGCTAGACGCTCTTACCATGATCCGATGGGCAAGTCCGGAATTGTGATTCCGGAGCCACAATGGTTGTGGGCCCACGGCTAGCAGTATCCCTGAACCATTGAGGGTCACACAAGTACTGAATTCGAGATTCCCGCATGGATACTCAGCTTAATGTGTTGAGCATACGAAGAGGATTTTGATAGTGCGACTTCCTAAAAGTCAACAGGGGTCAAACCGGGGTTCCCGCTGTTGAGGGGAAAAACGGTCATTTTGCACTGGGGTCCTGAAAAATGGTTTTTCAGATCATAGTATTCAGTTGGGAAACTGAGTCGATCGGTCCGATCTGATCGGCGATCGGAGTTACGATGAAGTCTCGGTGATGGAGATGAACTGAATGTTCATCTGTTGGACCCGGGCCCGTTGGGCCGGTCCAAGTCCAACACTAATATCTATTTAATGTAGATTAGACTTCATAATAAACACTAGACTCTCATAAACCCTAACCCTAAGCACTACACGCCGCCGCCCCTCTCTTCATCAACCTCACGCCGCGCCGCCGCGCCGTCGCCGCCGCCCGCCGCCGCCGCTCGTCGGAAAATTGTTTCCGGCCTAGTTTTTCGAGGAGAATCCGTTGGCGATAAAATCCTTCACACTTCTAGTGCAGGCTGATTGTAGGGAGATCGATTCCGGTCGTGGACCTGATTGACGGATCTACCACCACCTACCGTGAAGGACCGGCGTTCTTGTAATTCCGGTTGGAGCCAGACACGAGTTGCCAGCAAGGTATTCCTTAAAACACCCTATGAATGTCATAGAATTGTTTTGTATTATTGTATTGATCGTCTCCCGGCACATGTTTATTTTGTTCTTCCGCTGCTTCGTCGGGGGGCGTGATCCGAATCCCAACACTCCTGAGCTGGTACCTTCTCTAAAAATGGTTTCTTCTGTGATAATCTTTGCTCTAAGCTGGTCAGCTTGGATGTTGTCAGGCCCGATTCTCATAATACCAAAGTAAGCACGCAATTAATGCAAAATACGGAAGCTTAAAAGAGGATAAAATATTTCTTTTTGGCCTGACTGAAAATAATAACTTAAAATTACGTGTATACTCAAATAAAGGTTTTAATAACGAAACCAATACCAAAGCATGATGTCGAATACGTCCAAAAAATACAAGTATCCCAAAACAAACAGAATATAGAATCTGAAATGCAACAGCAACAACGGGCATTCCCCGGTAACAGACTCGATGATAATATATAAATATATAAATATATAGCTTGGATACTCTATCAGCTTCTCGGGCCACCACTATCTGACGCACCTCCTGGGTCACCCGATGAATCTGGGAAACTTGAACGGCACACAAACAACCAAAAAGCCCGGAGGGACAGGGGTTAAACCCTAGTATGAAGAGCAACATAAAATAGCAAGTAGATGGCACAAGATATATATGATATGCGATGCATGAGAATAGGAGGAATCAACGGAGCTCAAAGAAATAGCCGAAAAGGGATCAACAGAGCTCAACGAAACAGCTAAACAGCTGACGATCGAAACAGAAGTGATTGACGGAGCTCAAGGAAATAGCAAATATACTAGAATCAACAACGCAATGGCCACAACGCATGTGAGGGCATGGGACATACCCACTTGGCTCACACACAGTACCACAAGAACAACGACCAACTCAACCCGCTGGCGCCCCAAGCTCTTGAGTGCATGGGAGCTACCAACTCGGATCATAGCGGCAAAAAAACCAAAGCAGGGAGAAGAGGTGCACGACAATTACCCGCTCGACCTCAAGAGGTACATGGGAATTACCCGCTCGTCCTCAAGTAACCCAACAGAACGCTTCCGGGTACTAACCAATTAGCAAAACCGATCGGCTAACAAAGGTGTAGGCTCAACCACAGCGAACTGCTAGCAAGGGATAACAAGGGAGGAGCTCAACATGTCATGCATATCTGTAAAACAATAGCTTGCAATATATAACAATAGAACATATGCAAGCAAAAACACAAAATCAACAGGAATACACTCTGCTCAGCATAATATCATGCATATCGATATATCCAAGCCTATCTCAAAGCTGTAAATATAAACTCACATCAGTATCTTATGCAGATCTTGTAAAATACCTCAGCACAGCTCACAACTAAAAAGCGGAACATACTCACTGCTCCGCTCAGGTCTCGGCCAACAATCTCAGGGCCAGCAGCTCACGGCAAAACCATAAGAGAGTTACTATCTGCCAAGATATCTAAGAATTCAGCTCTGTTTAATCTAACACAGCTCACGAAGCTCTCAACTCAGAACAACTATGACTAACAAAAGAGAACTATCCAGCTCAAAGGTTAATGCTATGAATAGAATCTAAAACCAGTAGAGTACGGTTACCTGAACCGAAGCTCAACTCGACCGGAAATTGCGACCTAGATATCACGATGCTTCTCTACGATTTCCTCCTTCCGACCTCCTCTCGGCTCAAAACTGGTATAGAAACATCAAGCTTGAAGAGGGGTTTCCAACCGAGGTACTATAACGCCTAGAAATTCCTGACTACGTAGAAATGAGTGCATGACTAGGGGAATTTTAGATGATTACGTGCCGTTTTATATGATTTATTTATGATTTATGCTGCATGATATGCATGTGTTATTTTTCAGCCTGCTTGAGTTACAGACGCGTGGACGAGATTAGGACCGATCGGAATGAAAATGATTTGAGATTTTGAAGTTATGGGATTTTTAAGAATAAAATTATTTTATTTTAAGCAACAATTTCTAAAAATTTGAGTTTTTATGATTATTTTGGAGGGGAACCCGTTTTTCGCTTATACAGGCTGTTTTATTGAGTTTTAAGGTGTTTTAAAATATGAGGATGCCTAGATTTCAAAAATATTTAATCTTTAAAGCCCAATTACGAGTTTAAATACCTTTTTAATTAATTAGAGGGACAAGCCTGTCTTTTTCTTCCTTTTTTTAATTAAACTCATAGGGGTCACATTAGTCTCATCCCATTCCTTCACAACTCCAAACAAACACTAAACCTAGCCTCCATTAGTTACAACAGCCGTCCCCCTCCTCCCCATAACTCAAAATTTCGGAACTTTTCATCCATTGGTGAAGCTTGGTGATCCAATGCCGGTGGTGCCCCGATCTCGCGTCTACAACATCGGTACCTCACAGATCTACCTCTTTTACAAATCAGGCATGTGATATCAACTTCTTTTCTCACCATTTAAACTATATTAGACTGGTTTTTAATGATTGATGGCATGGTTTGTATGTGGTTATTGAGATCTATGATACTTGCTTTCGGATCATGCATGCACCATAATTTTTCACGTGAATCTCGATCCAAATTTGTGATGCTTCGGTCCAGGTGTGTTCTAGGGGCTTGGGGGTGGTCCTTAGTGGTCTCATGGTGGTTCCTAGGTGTCAAGAAGTAGGCTGGTTCGAGCAAAAACCATGGCTGGTCGAGGCGATCTCACGGTGCGACGCGCAGGGGGAGTAGCCCTCTTGTCACCCATCGTGCGTGCACTGTAGACCTTAGTTGGGTCCGTGGCTGGCCTCGTTGGAACCGTCTGGACCTGGGGGTGGTCTACCCAGAGGGGTTCCAGCCATGGTGGCTGGAGCAGAGAGTACGAACGTCGGGAAGTGGGCGTCGCGCAAGAGCGGGGCGGCGGCTCACGCGTGGGGTTAGGGCTGCATGTTTGGGCCGGCCGGTTCGATCAAATCGGTTTGGTTCAGTTGGATCGGTTTGGTTCATAGAGTTTCGAGTCAAAGTGTTTTAAAAATCGGTCCAAGTTATTTTCATTAGAGACCTGTTATTTTAATTTTAACTCAAAGGTTCAATTTTAAAGAAAATAGCCAGATGTTAAGAATTGAGTCAAACTTTTAAATTTATGTTTATTTTTATGTTTTAAGTCAAAATTAGGGCCTTTGGAATTTTAATTAAGTCAAAATTGATTTTTGTGATTTTAAAATTGGTCAAAATTGGTCTTTTGGTCAAAATCGGTGGTCAAAATTGATTTAAATTGATTTTAATGGTCAAAATCGATTTTAATAAGTTTTTATTTTAAGGAGTCAAAATTGATTTAATTAGTCATAAATTAGCCTTGATTTTAAGAAGTCAAAATTTAAAGAAAATAGGAAAAAATTCTAAAGAGGGGTGAACATTCGTTTCATCGATTAAGTTTAGAGCGATGGAAGTAGTGGGCCAGGCTCCTGAACCAATCCTTGACCGAAATAAAAAAATATAGAACCGTGAATGTATATAATCATATATGTAGTATGTTATGTACGTAACTGTTTTAAAGGAAAGAATTAATATACATTATCGGGCTAAGCTTTTAAATTGCACGATTTTAAGAAATGCACGCATTATGAGATTTTATGAAACGATCAGGCATGTCTCTTTTAAGATAAAACCCGAGGAATTGAATGATGTGGCAAAGTTTAATGATGGGAGGTAGCCGGGTATCTGGGCCCGGGGATCCTCTGTTTTAATGTATGATTATGAGCCTATGGATCCATGTGATCATGACATGGTGAAGTGGCAAGCATAGAGGTGTGACATATAGGGATCCCGGCTCGAGGTCGGGTGAACCACACCGCCACGTACGTTGGTTATTTCGACTGATCAGTCACACGCCCGCTCACATTCACTGATACGACTCATACGTTTTTCATGTTATGTTATGTCATTACTTATGTATGTTTATTTTACGTATGTACGATATGAAATGTATGAAGCAATTTTTTAAGATCATGCACGCATTCATGTTTTAACATAATTTTTCTACAAGTACGTGCTTGCATGCAATTTTATTAGTATGTACTTTGTTATGATATACGATAGAGCATGCTGAGCCTCTAGGCTCACTAGGTTTAAATGGTGCAGGTGATGACACTGCTGATGAGTACATCCCGACTGGCGGTGAGGACCTCTGAGCGCCTGCTGCAGCAGTATCCCGTGATCGCCTTTATGTTTCAGTTCTGTCATGATACATTTTTAGTATGATTGGTTTTAAACATAGTTATTTTCAGTACTTTTACTCAGTTGGTTTTGAACCGTATGGATGTTTTAACGTTTTAAATATTCCTAATTTATGATTTAAAGTATTGTTGAGAAAATAATTTTGAAATGTTTTAAAAAGAGAACGAGCCACACTTTCTGTTTATGTATTCCGCAAATGTTTTTTTTTAAAAAAATTCTAGAGTCTGGTTCGTTTTAGGTACCCTCACTCAAAACTGATCGGCCAATCTCCGACGATCTGGAAAATACTAGTTTGGGTGAACAGTGACAACGAGGGTTTGAAAAATATCTGTCGGGAGCTTCCAGAAGAAGATAAGGAGATGTGTGGTCTAAAAATGACTAAGTGTTGGTCTACCAAAGGGTATAATACTCACGCTCAACAGATCATGGCTACAGTGATCCCAGATCAGCTTAGACCTCAAAGCTGTATTTAGCCCAGCGTACAACTTAGCACACACATAAATCCAGCTCTTGCATCCAACAGCTCGCGTCACAACAGATAATGCTCGCTACAGACCACGCTCTCGAATCAGCTCTTGCGCATCACATCAGATCGTGCTCACAGACACAGGTCAGTTCTCGTGCGCTAACAGCTCTCGCGCACTACTCCAACACAGGAGATCCGATCAGCTCTCACCAATGCTGACCACCACCAACAGCTCTCGTCCAAAGCTGAAACTGTAATGCCCAGATATTTTAGAGGCCACAAACTAGAAAGATTTGAGATTGAGAGATTACAATGCTATTCTATTAAACTCTGTTTCTATCAAATTTCAGAATTCAGATATATATTATTTAGCTTTTTATCAATTAAGAGCTAAATTTCAAATGTTAGAATACGATTGCAGCAGCTGTGTAGCCAATCATAGCAAGTCGATCGAATCCTGTTATTTTAACTAAAATTGTTCGGTCTTCATGTGCATCATTTTATTTTAAAAACAGAGTACGCTTTTAGGAGATTTGAGCATCTTGATTAAAACGTGTTTCTTTCCTTAGGCATTTTAAATCATATATATATAGGATGTTAGCTGCTTCATGCATCATTATCTTGAAAACAATTAGTTCAAAGTGGTGCTCTATCTATAAGAAACCGAGCAAAAGTTTTAAAGCTTTTTAAAGGAGGTAGATCGGAGTGTTGGTGATTTGCTGGATTTCGTACTGCGGTTGTGTTCAAGATTCAGGCAAGTAAACTCTGTTTCTTGCTCACTCAGTGAAAGCATATATTCAATTCTGTTTGCATG
>KV016489.1:71674-90897 GCA_001598015.1 Dorcoceras hygrometricum
CCATCGGATCATGGTAAGAGCGTCTAGCAACATCGTCCCATGATCCCCTAGGTATCACTGATAGTGCCTGCAAGAACCAGTTGGTCGTGGTTAGCGTACAGTACGGTCCTTTCAATCCATATATCCCGATCAGATCAACGACCATTGGTAAATAGAGAGTCGCGCTAGCTGTGGGCCCACAACCATTGTGGCTCCGGAATCACAATTCCGGACTTGCCCATCGGATCATGGTAAGAGCGTCTAGCAACATCGTCCCATGATCCCCTAGGTATCACTGATAGTGCCTGCAAGAACCAGTTGGTCGTGGTTAGCGTACAGTACGGTCCTTTCAATCCATATATCCCGATCAGATCAACGACCATTGGTAAATCGAGAGTCGCTAAAGATCCGATAGCTATGCATACATCTTGGAGATCGAATAGTGACATCACGAGTGTAACTAGGTAAAAATATTTACCTAAAACACTTCTAGTACTCTGTCCAGAGATTTATACACTATTATCCCCTCAGAAAGCATAGGATATCCACGCATGTCTGCGAGCGGTGAATCCACAAGAACGATGCATCGACTCCTACATGCATCGGGGTCTCACCCAATCCCGCCGCCTAATGACCCCAAGTGAGTCGGCAAACGGGTCAAAGTGATACGCCTATCATGTAGAGTCTCAATGACGTTTCGAGTCGTGAGGACTAATCAGTACAACCAAGACCTCGGACTTATCCACTCGACAAATGGTAACCACTTGGAAAGTCCGAACGAGGGTAGTTCGATAGATCACCAGGTCACTATCTATCTGCATGCTCAGAACATCACAATGTTCCCTACCAATGAAACATGGTACTTCGCATCGCAGATACTAGTCTCGAGCTCAGGCAGCCTTATCCTCATTTTGACGTCCCAATCAACTAGGAACTAATTCAGAATACACAGTGACTATTAGATGTGTTTCATGATAGTCGTCATACCCACTATCACATCTAACATACACTATAGTGCATTCTAGGTCTTTACTCAACGCAATTGTTAATCATCATACAACACAATGAAAGTAAAGAATGCCATAAATAAAATGCGAATATCATATATAAAGATCGTTTCATACAAGAGTCTATGAACCCACACGCCACAAGTTGGCTAGTTGGGCATCTACTCTAACAAGCAGTTGTGAAGCATCTGGTATCGGGTGTGGCGTAAAGATGAGTGGGTAATTCCCATATGCTTGTACACACACCGTGGACACTATCTTTGCAGAATCTGTTGTCAGCTGTTGATCTATGCCTGAGTTCTTTGGCTCCCTGCTGTGGTTGTAGCCTTCGGCTGTTGCCCTATTCTTCATGCATAGCATCTGCATTTTATCTGTTGCTGTATATTGCTGTTTTTTAGTTGCTCTCCGTACTGGGGTTTGACCCCGATGTCCTCTGGGGCTTGTGTTTGTTGCCTGTGCGTTGTTTCAGGTTTCCCAGGTTTCTCTGCTGGTCGTAGCTTTGACCCAACGGGAGGTGGTTAGAGTGTCCCAATTAGCGTATAGCATATATGTACTAGTACTGTCATCCGGGGAATGCCCTGTGCTTGTGGGATTCAGTCGTATGCTGTAGTACTTGTATTTGTTTAAATGTTGTACTCTTGTACCGAGTGTTTGTAAATTGGGATACTTTAAGTATTGTTGTATTTTAAATTATATGTTTTAAACCGTCAAGCCTAAAGCGAAAAATTTGCAACTATTTTATTGCTTCCGTGTTGTGATTTATGTGGTTTTGCTCTGATTTGTGCACGAGGCCTGACATTTTTGGTATCAGAGCTTAAGCTGGGATATGCTCGATTTCTTTTGATCACACTTGAGTCTAGGCACAGTGTTGTGTGTTGTATGTGCTTGATTATATGATCTATTTTCTGCATTAATTGTGTTGTATTTGTTCTGTTGTGGCCTTACCCTCTTAGTGTTTCTTAGATGCCGCCTAGACATAGGGGTAGAGGTAGAGGGCAGATTCCGGAAGAGTCGGAAGGTCAGACCGAAGGTGATCAGCGTAGTTCTCACCTTCGTGGACGCGGTAGGCGAGCTGAGGATGAGGTTGACGAGTTGGCTGCTCGTGTGAACGATTTGGAACTCGTTATGGCGAGGTTTCAGTGTATGAATCCTCAGGTCTTCAATGGGGATGAGTCTAGTGCTGATGCAGATTCGTGGTTGCAGCATGTCATGGGTTTGTTTAACCGTGTGTAGTATGATGACGAACTCAAGTTTAGTCTGGCTACTTTTCAGTTGAGGAAAGGTGCGGAGCGTTGGTGGAGAGGCGCTTAGAGGACTTTGTAAGAGACTGGAGTAGGGATTTCGTGGGATAGTGTTTGCGCAGCTTTTCGTCAAGAGTATGTCCCGGAGACCTATGCGAACGCTCGTGAGCGTGAGTTTGATAACTTGGAGCAAGGCTCTATGTCTGCGAGAGAGTATGCCCGTAGGTTTTCTTCCCTTCTTCCGTATGTGACGCACGTTGCTGGCAGAGAGAGAGCGAAGAGAACTAGGTTTCTTGAGGGGCTGAATGAGGAGTTGTATTCGTTGGTTTTGGCGAGTTCACCCAAGAGCTATGCGGAGGCGGTGGACAGTGCGGTAGACATTGAGGAGGGTTTGAGGAATCGTCGGTCTTGTGTTAGGCTGCAGGTGGCACAGAGTAGTCGTCCAGTGGTTCAGGGAGCACAACCTTCCCAGTCGTCTCAGTCGTCCCATCCACCCCAGCAACAGCAGTTAGCTTAGAAGTCGGGACGCCAGAGGTTTAGGCCTCGTGGCCACCAGTTCAAGAAGAAGGCAGGTTCTAGTTCTTCTGGTTCTGATAGTTCTAGCAGTGGTAGCCCTAGGGCAGAGTTTTGTGGTTTTTGTGGAGGCAAGCACCCTTCGACCCAGTGTGTTGGAGTGCAGGGTTCGTGCAACATCTGTGGATAGTATGGGCACTTTGCGAGAGTGTGTCCGTTGGCTGGATCTCAGCAAGTTGCAGCTTCACCTCAGGGTCGTGGTGGATCTTCTAGAGGTCGTTCTTTTTCGGTGCCTCAGTCTAGAGTGGGAGAGACGCAGCTTAGGCCGTTTCAGCAGCCTGGTCCATCGCATTTCGGTCAGTCTTCCCAGCAACATTTCTCAGTTCCCCAGCAAGCCCAGGTGAATGCCATTACGAGGGAGCAAGCAGAGGGCACGCCGAGCGGTTATTGCAGGTATTTGCTCTATCTTTGATTTTCCTGCACGAGTATTGTTTGATACTGGCACATCACATTCGTTTATTTCTGATGCATTTGTGGTTGAGCATGGTTTGCATACCACGTCTTTGCGTGATGTTGTCTCTGTTACAACTCCGGCTGGCGCGAGCCTGTACTCCCGAGAGGTTTTGTTGAATGGAATTTTGAGGTTGGTGAGAATGTATTAGTGGCGAATTTGATTCGTTTGGTGTTATGGGATTTCGACTGTATAGTGGGAATGGATGTGTTGTCGATTTTAGGGCCTCGGTGGATTGTTTCCATGGAATTGTGCGTTTTAGGCCTCAGGTTGGCGAGAAATGGAATTTCTACGGCCAAGATTCCCAGTCGAAAATTCCTTTAGTCTCTGCGATGGAGATGTTTAGCCTGTTGTCGCTTGAGAATGCGGGGTTTATGATCTATGCCTTAGATGCGTCTTCTTCTTTGAGCGTAGAGCTTAGTAGAGTTCCCGTTGTTCGCCATTTTCCGGATGTGTTTCCGGAGGATATTCCTGGTTTTCCTCCGAGGAGGGAGATCGACTTCAGCATTGAGTTGGTACCTGGTATAGTGCTGATTTCGAGAGCTCCGTATCGTTTAGCGCCTGCTGAGTTGACGGAGCTTAAGGTTGCGGGTTTATGATCTATGCCTTAGATGCGTCTTCTTCTTTGAGCGTAGAGCTTAGTAGAGTTCCCGTTGTTCGCCATTTTCCGGATGTGTTTCCGGAGGATATTCCTGGTTTTCCTCCGAGGAGGGAGATCGACTTCAGCATTGAGTTGGTACCTGGTATAGTGCTGATTTCGAGAGCTCCGTATCGTTTAGCGCCTGCTGAGTTGACGGAGCTTAAGGTTCAGCTTAGTGATTTGCTGGAGAAGGGATTCATTAGTCCTAGCATGTCTCCGTGGGGAGCTCCTATCTTGTTAAGAATAAGGACGGGTCGATGAGGATGTGTATCGACTTTAGGCAGTTGAACAAAGCGACAGTGAAGAACAAGTACCCTTTGCCTAGGATCGATGACTTGTTTGATCAACTTCAGGGTTCAACTGTGTTTTCTAAGATCGATCTTCGTTCGGGGAACCATCAGTTGCGCATCCGTGAGCAGGATGTTGATAAGACTATGTTTCGTACGAGGTATGGGTATTACGAGTTTCTGGTTATGCCTTTTGGTTTGACGAATGCTCCCGCAGTTTTCATGGACTTGATGAATAGAGTCTTTCGAGAGTACATCGATCAGTTTGTGATTGTGTTTATCGATGATATTTTGGTGTACTCTAAGACTCCGATGCAGCACAAAGAGCATTTGAAGTTGGTTCTTCAGAAGCTTCGAGACTCGCAGCTGTATGATAAGTTTTCTAAGTGCGAGTTCTGGTTAGACCGAGTTGTTTTTCTGGGTCATGTAATTTCTGTTGATGGTATTTATGTGGATCCCAGTAAGGTTGAGGCTGTTCTCAACTGGGAGCGTCCCAAGAGTGTTGCTGAGATTCGTAGTTTCTTGCGTCTGTCTGGCTATTATCGGCGGTTTATAGAGGGATTCTCTAGTATAGCTAAGCCAATGACGCAGTTGACTCAGAAGGACAAGAGGTTTGAGTGGACTGCGCAATGTGAGAGCAGTTTTCAGTTGCTCAAAGAGAAGCTAACTTCTGCGCCTGTGTTAGCTTTGCCGTCTGGTTCAGGTGATTTTGTTGTTTGTTCCGATGCTTCGCTCAATGGATTGGGATGTGTGTTGATGCAGAATGGTCGAGTCATTGCTTATGCTTCTCGGCAGTTGAAACCGCATGAGACTCGATACCCAGTTCATGATTTAGAGCTAGCAGCCGTGGTCTTTGCTTTGAAGATTTGGCGCCACTATCTATATGGCGAGCAGTTCGTGGTGTATTCGGACCACAAGAGTCTCCAGTATTTGTTTTCTCAGTCAGATCTGAATATGAGACAGCGTAGATGGATGGAACTGCTTAAGGATTTTGATTGTGAGATCCAATACCATCCTGGGAAAGTTAATGTAGTGGCTGATGCCTTGAGTAGGAAAGCTCAAGTGGCGATGCTTGCATCTGTGCAGATTTCGAAGGTGCATGGGCATTTAAGCACTACTGGTTGGCGTTTTTACCCAGCTGAGGATTATGTTGTGGTGTCTTCTTTCCAAGTTGAGCCACAGATTATTGCGAGCATTAGAGCTTCTCAAAGGACCGATCCTTCCATCCATGAGTTAAAGCTGAAGGTTAGAGCTGGTCAGCTTGAGGAGTATTCTGTCTCTCCTGATGGTTGTTTGAGATTCCGTGGCAGTTTGGTTGTGCCAAATCTGATTGATTTTAAGGAAGAGATCCTTAAAGAAGCGCACTCCAGTAGGCACAGTGTTCAACCAGGCATGAGGAAGATGTATTATGCCTTAAAGTCTCACTTCTGGTGGGTTGGTTTGAAGAGCAACGTTGCTGATTTTGTGGCTAGATGTCTGAATTTTCAGCAAGTCAAGCTGAAAGGATGAGACCTGGTGGTCTATTGCAGAGTCTGGAAGTTCCCCAGTGTAATTGGGAGCACATAGCGATGGATTTTGTGACGCATCTGCCTCGTTCTAACAGAGGATGCGATGCTGTGTGGGTTGTTATCGACAGATTGTCGAAGTCTGCTCACTTCATTCCCTATGGTATGACGTTTTCTTTGAATAAAATGGCGAAGCTGTACGTGGATTTTGTGGTGCGTTTGCATGGTGTGCCTGTTTCCATTGTCTCAGACAGAGATCCGAGATTTACTTGCAGGTTTTGAAAGAGTTTGCAGACAGCTTTAGGTACCATATTGGCTATGAGTACAACGTATCACCCCCAAACAGATGGCCAATCTGAGAGGACTATCCATATTTTGGAGGATATGTTAAGAGCTATAGTGATGGACTTCGGTGGTAGCTGGCAGGATTCACTGTCTTTGGTTGAGTTTTCTTACAATAACAGCTACCAAGTGACGATTGGCATGGCACCGTTTGAAACTTTGTATGGTAGAAAGTGCAGATCACCGATATGTTGGGAAGAAGTGGGGGAGAAGCAGCTGTCTTCTCCAGAATTTGTGAAGCAGATGAGAGATCAAGTGGATTTGATTCGCCACCGAATGAAAGCTGCACAAGATCGCCAAGCTAGTTATGCGAATAGGAGGCGTAGGCCTTTAGAGTTTGAGGTTGGTGATCTAGTTTTCCTTAAGGTTTCTCCTTTCCGCAGCGTTATGAGATTTGGTCTCAAGGGAAAGTTATCTCCTCGTTATGTTGGTCCTTATGAGATCTTAGAGAGGATTGGTCATTTGGCTTATCGGCTGTTGTTGCCACCAGATTTGTCTTCCTTACATGATGTGTTTCATGTTTCGATGCTGAGGAAGTATGAGCCAGATCCCTCGCATGTGTTGAGGACAGACGAGGTAGAGCTTGATCAGACTTTGAGTTATGTTGAGTATCCCTTTTAGATTTTGGATAGGAAAGAGAAACAGCTAAGGAACAAGATCATTCCTTTAGTGATGGTTCAATGGAGCAAGCATGGTAGAGAGGAAGCTACCTGGGAACTGGAAGAGAAGATGCAGCGTGAGTGGCCGCATCTGTTTGAGTAAGCGTTACCTCAGATTCCAGTAGTTGGTTCCTTGTTATTTCCTGGTAGATGTTTTCTTAGGTTCTTTTCCCCAGTTATCTTGAACTCTTGTTTTGGAGTTGGTTGATTTTGAGGATGAAATCCTGTTTTAGTGGTGGAGAGATGTGAGACCCGAAAGCTGATAAGATTAATTGAGTTAATTAATCGGGTTTTATTGAGATCAGATTTGAGTGTGATCGAATCTGGGTGATCAGCTTTGAGATCAACTTTGCGTTGATGTGCTTGGAGAAGCTACCGGGTTTTGTTTTAGTCCTTAGAACAGGTCTGGGGAGTTAGAGTTCGGCGCGGAATCTGTTCAGTAGTGAGTGCTGGGTCATCGCTGATTGCTAGCGTTCAGCAGTGGTGACGTAAGCAATGGTCGCTGAGTGGTTGTGTTCAGCAGTCGTAGAGAGATCAGTTGTCGCTGAGCAATAGAGAGCGCGGTAGCGTGTTTCAGCAGTGAGTAGCTAAACGTCGTCGTTTGGATTAGTTGGAACGTCTTCGTTTGGAATAGTTGGAACGACAGCGTTTTGGATTAGCGAAGAAGACTCAGCTGTGAGTTGTGTTAGCTTCAGCTGTGTGAGAGATCTATTGTTGCGTTGCGAACAGATGTTGGTTAGTGTTCAACAATGAGTAGCGGGTGACGTGTCCAGTTGCGACAGTAGTTCTCTGCGGCGTTGTTGGTCCCTAGTTTGAATAGAAGGATCAAAAAGATCAGCAGCCGCGCTTTGTTAAAAGACTTTAAAGATTTTGCGCGCTGCTAATACTTGAGCTGCAATAGCTCGTTGTTCTTGAACACTTAAAATACAAAGAGCACAGGAGACAGATCTGGTATGATTTAAAAATCATGCGGAAAATACCAGAACTGAATCCTATATTTTAAAACAACTCAAACAGATTTAGGTACAACATAAATCTGTTCAAGACTTGCGTGCTTGTGTGCTGCTGAAATGCGATGCTAAGCTGAACTGATAATGCGAATGCTTAAATGAATGCGTGATGAACTGTAAACGTGCAATGCTAAAGTAAATGCTGAAAGCTTAAAGAACACAATACAGTACGCAACATATTTGTTTCTGGAAGTTCGGATATCAACATCCTACATCTCCCCTTCTTCCACCTCGGAAGGATCCACTACTTCTCAAATGCACAACAGCCTCAACTGTGTGACTGACTACATACACAAGAGTTTTACGTCTTCATGCTTGGACGGGATCTGTGAACATATTTCGAGATTCATTCACACATAGATGTGAATGAATCCGGGTGTGTGAGATTGATACAATGAACGCTCAACTCTCTGTTTTTCTCACACACGAGGGACATGCTCTAACAAGCTAATCTAGACTTAGCAATCAACACTCGTGAAAAGCTCTCCTCTAATGGCGGTTGATTGCTTCGTCTATCTCTTCATATTTCCCTTTGTTGGTGCACTGTATAAACAATGTAACTCTACCACAGTATGTAGTTGCACCAACTGGTTACTCGAACACTTGTCGTCCGAACCAACACTTCTTCAATGGCGTCGTCTCTAATATATAGCCTCTGTAAAAATTCTTCCCGTTGGAAAGCTTCCAAAACTCTTCAGCGCTCCAGATGACTATCTTGTCTTCTTTCCATTTTAAATGCAACGCTCCTCTGTAAAGTACCGACACAAGAACAGTACTTGCGTCCTTTTCTTTTGCAGTCTTCTGTCGCTTTCTCCATTTTGAATTAAGCTCAGCAGTTGATATCCAACTTAGATAATTCGTCAACTGCTTCGCTGCTGATTTAACACAACGACTGCTGCGCTTTGCTCCTTTTTCAATTCTTTGCGCCTGGGAACCAAGTCGACTGAATATGCAAAGCTTGCGACTGGTTGAGTAGCAACAGCTGATAAGCTCTCGACTAGATGCACTGTAGCTTCGTCTGCTGAAATAATCAACGCAAAGTCTTCCTGCTGATCTTTAGCGTAAGAGCAAAACGCTGTCGTATCAACTTATGTAAACGACATCGTTTTGCTATCGCTAATCTCCAAATAGCATCTGCTGATTGCACTGTAGCTTGCGACTGGATCTCCTCTACGACGTCGCTTCCTCTTGCGACTGGAATGCAAGCTACCTGCTGATTCTTGCGACTGGATGATGTCACCGATGACGTCATCAACATTAATCCATCTGCTGAATCTCAACACGACGTCGCTTCTTCTCTCGCGCTTTGCTTCATCTGCTGATTGTGATGACATCAAGGCTGATGTCATCACAGCTCATTTCATATCAAGCGCCTCTTCTCATCTGCTGATATCCAACTGTAGCTTCCTGCTGAACTTCTTCGTTCCAGCTCCATCTACGCTTCTTCTTCTTCTTGAATAGCGACTGTCGATAGATTCATCAACAGTACTTATAAACGAAATCTTCTTCTTCTTCTTCTTGAATAGCGACTGTTGATGGATTCATCAACAGTACTTATAAACGAAATCTTCTTCTTCTTCTTCTTGAATAGCGACTGTTGATGGATTCATCAACAGTACTTATATTAGCGACTGCTATCAGATTCGTCAGCAGTACTTATAACTTGAATCTTCTTCTTCTTCTCCAGCAAGCTCCTCTGTTCCTGTACCAGCTGGTTCATCATTTCTCTTTAGCACTTGCAGCTGGTTGTCATCGTTTCAGCTGGTTCATCATGCTCCAGCTGATTCAACTTGGCCTCCGCCTGATTACGAACAACTGAATCAACTCTCTGGACATCTCCATCGTTAATTCAACTGCTGATTCCATGAACACCAAACCAACTGCTGATTGATAATATCGTGAACCAACTGCTGGACAGATATAGTTGCTGCTGATCGTCTTCTTCGTTAGCTAGAATCTGTACACTCAATTAGAATTGTTAGAATCACAATAACAGGTTTTGTGTAATTCAAAACTTAATTAGGATCTGTCAAAACAGATCCAACAGGCGTCGTTTGAGTTAGTAGAGATCTGTTTTGGCGTAAAGTGAGATTTGTTGCAAGATCTGTTTGTGAGCGGGACTTTCAGCTGTGATAGCTTAAGTTGTCGGTGGATCTGTTCCCAGTTCTGTCAGCAGTGAGATTTAATAGGAAGCTTGGCTTTTTTCTCTATTATTGTTCCCGACACTTAGAATATTTCCCGATAGCAAGCTCTATCGCGATACCCTAGCTACTGTTCTTCGAACCTTATCTTCTTCGATTGCCAACGGTAGACAGCTCCGATTGAAGTAAGAGTGGTAGCGTTGGACTCCTCTTGCTGAGACGCTTCGTTTGGATAATGTTTTCAGACATTTACTTGAAGCTGGTGAGGTGCACGAAGACATCTCCCTTGTGTAGTCTGTTAGCATAAGCGTCGGGTTCCGTCCTAGCTTGTTGGGGTAAGTGTTCAGACCCTATCTTGTGTTGTTTAGATCTCTCTGCTGAGTTAGATGAGGTAGGATAGCGCTGGTTGAGTTCGTAGCTCCCATCTGTTGCTTTTCTGTGCTTCGGTCCTTGAGTAGTTGCTTGTGTTGGCTTAGCACGTGGTGGATTTGCGTTGTTTGGACCCTGTTTGTAGTAATTGTTGCACAAAGGTTTGAGGTACGGATGTGAGCTTGTTTTACAGCATGGATTTGGCATGGATATTATGTGTAATGCTGTGTCTGTTCTGTATTGTTGTTGCTTGCATATGTTTGTGATTTATATGGAAAGCTGTTGCATTGCATACACATCTGTCATATCCAGTTCAGATCTTGTAGCCTTGCGTTGTTGTTCTGTTGCGTGCCAGGATGCGAGGGCGAGTGGAAATACCGCACTCTCCCTGCTGGGTTTAGTTAGCCACTATGAGCCGAGTGGTTAACTACCACAGTTCATGAGTTGGGCAATGACAGGTTGAGCAATTGTGAAGCTTCTGGTATCGGGTGTGGTGTAAAGATGGGTGGGTAATTCCCATATGCTTGTACACACATCGTGGCCACTATCTTTGCAAAATCTGTTGTCAGCTGTTGATCTATGCCTGAGTTCTTTGCTCCCTGCTGTGGTTGTAGCCTTCGGCTGTTTCCCTATTCCTCATGCATAACATCTGCATTTTATCTGTTGCTGTCTATTGCTGTTTTTCAGTTGCTCTTCGTACTGGGGTTTGACCCCGATGTCCCTCTGGGGCTTGTGTTTGTTGCCTGTGCGTTGTTTCAGGTTTCCCAGGTTTCTCTGTTGGTCGTGGCTTTGACCCAGCGGGAGGTGGTTAGAGTGTCCCAGTTAGCGTATATCATATATGTACTAGTACTGTCAGCCGGGGAATGCCCTGTGCTTGTGGGATTCAGTCGTATTCTGTAGTACTTGTATTTGTTTAAATGATGTACTATTGTACTGAGTGTTTGTAAATTGGGATACTTTAAGTATTGTTGTATTTTAGATTATATGTTTTAAACCGTCAGGACCAAAGCAAAAAATTTTCCACTATTTTATTGCTTCCGCGTTGTGCTGTTTTGCTCTGATTTGTGCACGAGGCCTGACAGGAGACAAGAGGGGAAACTAAACCCTCTACATCTCAACCAACCCGAGCTCTTGCAGTAACAACTCCAGAACAGAGCACCTCTGCTAATCTGCCGCTTAGAAATTTTAGACGCTAGCTAAGTTGGTTAAGGATAAACCAGCTCAGTAAACTCAAGCTCGGAAAAGTAGAACAGATTGAAATTACATCAGTTGAGTAGAGCAGATAAAATAATGGCTTTTGGAACAGTTGAGAGAACAGCTCGGAGTGTAAAGTGGCATAACAGACCAGCTGAGAGATTAGATTGGATAAACCAGCTAGGAGCAATATTGTTTTACAGATGTTATCGGTTTACTGATATAAGTGTACAAAGCTGCTATTCGGGTTAGAGAAAAACAAGTTTTAGAGTAGATTTTATGTGATCAGCTTAGAACCAAATTGAAGAAGTTCAACGCATAGACCAGATCGAGAAACCAGCTAAGTAAGGATAACTTAGCAAAATGAATTTCAGAATGTTTCGAGGTTTCGTACAGATTTATGTGACACATTTGACCTCTCTGCATTGATTTGTAGTCATTGGAACTACTTTGAGCTAATTCCAGATATGCGGATATTTGGTTTAAACTGAAGACGGCGCATAGTTGCTAAAAAAGAAATGCATTTAATGGAGATGTACGTTCATCGTACAAGAATTTATGTCGCCGCATGTTAGGATCGTAATACCGGGGGTGTAAGTGAGCTCTCACTCACCTAGACTCTCACATAGCCTAGACACCAAACTTGTAAGTTACGTGCATTTTAAAAATTTGAACATAAAAGCAGCACGCAACTGCGAAACCAGATCGGCGTGGAGCTGAACCAGCAGCTCTGTGATTTGGTCCGGATCTCATGCGATCTGGTCTCTTAGAATCTTGAGCTGCAATAGCTCAGTGTTCTTGAAAGTTAATGCACCGAGATATAGATTGAGTTATGAATTAAATCATGAGTAAACAACTCAAACTGATATCTTGTAATCAAAAGCCAATTAACAGTTTGAATCACAGTAAACAAATATGCAATGCATGAATGTTAATGCAGTAAGCTGTAAAGAAATACGCTGCAATTTGTTTATGGAAGTTCGGAGCTGAATCTCCTACGTCTCCCCTTCTTTCGTAATCGGTAAGGATCCACTAGAAGACTTTGATTACAGTGACCCCCACTGCAACCCGATCCTATGACCAGCAGCCGCAAGAAATTCTAGCAACCACTGTACATCAGCCCACAAGATGTGTGTCTAAAATCACTTCTTTACTGCCTCAGTGAGAAAGGCTACACACACTTCTTTAACGTCTCAGTGCGAAAGACAACTAGACTTGTTTAACGTATCTGTCCAAAGCCTATTATGGAAGTCGTTATTTTGATTCAATCAGCTAATCTAATCAGCTCTCTCAAATATGTGAGTGAATCATGTGTGAGATTTACAGTGTACGCTCAGTCTCTCAAAGATAAAATCTCACATTGGGAAGTGCTCCTGTTTGAGCTGGTTCTTCGATATCTTCCCAGGGTTATGCTTCCTTCTGTTTTTACGTTTGGTTCGCACAATACTTTTCGACTTCGGTCTTCCGTGCATGCATCTGCTTGTGCTCTGCTCTTGATATTTATAGCCCGACGTGGAGTTTTATCCGTTGGACACAAAGTTGTTGCCGTTTGAAAAGTCTTCTGACACTATTGTACTTTGCGTCCTTTGTCTTTAAATGCGTCGCAGGGTTTTCCTCACTTTAAGCACGTGAGCACTGTTCTAAGAAGAAAATACAAGCAAATCGATTTGAATACTGAAAAGCATTTGTTGTATAGTCTTGTATTCAAATCTCTTTGCTCGTAGATTTGATAGCATCTGTCATGCTATCTGAGCTGGTTTGACCTTAACCAGCTTGCCAACTTATCTCCGTTCTGGTTTGCACTGAGCTGGTCTTTGCTTTGAGCTGGTTGCTTCATCGAGTTATTCAAAACTCTCTTCTTCTCCTCTCTATCTGCTCTTGTTAGCAACTGCTCTTGAGCAATTCTTCTAATTTTCTCTTGTCATCTGCTCTTGAACTGCTCTTCGTACACAGCTGCTGCCAAGCTGGTTTGTCCTTAACCAGCTTGGTTTTAATATGCTCCCTATATCTGAGCAGATTATTTTCTTGAGCTATTCTCTAAGCTGGTCTGCATCAAAGTTCTTCTAGATCAATGCAGAACTGTTTCAATGTGCTTATCCATCTCGCATCTTTTCATACAATCTGAGCTCTATGGAGACTGATCGGGTACCCCTTGCATACAGATTCTTCCTCTGCTCCAATTGCGGGGGGTCACCTCAAGCTCGTCCAGCCTCTCACTAAATCAGCTTGTATATCTTAGTTGACCTCCAAACTGGTCTCTGGTCTGGTCGGTCAATTGAGTTTTTCGTACTTCTCTTGTGATTAAATCCGCACTTGATCACTGTGCTTGTACTCAGCTTAGCACTCAATCACTGCACTTGTACGCTGCACTTGATCTACGGTTGAACCGTTCTGCTCTTCACTTAATCATGCTGCGCTTGATCACTGCTCTTCTCTTTCATCAAGCTGGTGAACCAGCTTGATGCTTCATGCGCTCTGGATCCCTGCAGAACCTGCATTGCATCCTATGCTGGATCAGCTTGGGCGTCCCCTCACCGTTCCAACTTAGATGTTCTTTGCTTGACCAGCTTGGACGTCCCTTCACTGTTCCAGCTTGAACATCTCCCTGTTTCCTCAATCAAGTGCACTGCACATCGCACGTAAACCGTTAGTCAAATATAAGCAGGTTTTGTGTCAATAAAAATTCAGATTCTGATCTGTAGAAACAGATCCAACACCGTAGGAATTTCAATTTGGATACATTCGATGTGTCTACTGGTAACATTTATTACCGTTGTATCCAAAGGGTATAAATAGAAGAGTAGATCAGCTGTGATAAGGTTACCGATTACGAAATCGATGCCTTATGAACTCACAAACTTTCAAGAGTAAAAACAGAGTTCATCTTATTGAACCAGCTCACAGCTAGTGACACGCGCACACAGATTGCTTATTCGATTCTTTGTGTCACACAAACATCTATACACACACTCTGTAGTGTTGAGCCATCACTGTAAATCATAAACAGAGAGTGTTTAGTGCTAGATTTTCACAACCAGCTTAGAGCTGTGTTCATTGTATTTTGAACCAGATCGTGTCTGGGTTCTTGGTTGAGTGCTAGGAGTCTTGTAGCTGCTGGCTGTCGGATCGGGTTTGTACAAGGAGTTGTATAAATAAAATCTTCTAGTGAATATCCTTCCTACTGAGGATGAAGGGGAGACGTAGGAGATTGAACTTTGAAATTTCAGAAACAAATCTCTCGACTATATCTTTTACATTTTCGCATTTGTCTAACTGTTCTCTGTTGAATCGTGTTCTTTCCGCATAAAATAATTTTATTACACGAGACAACAGCCAATCACCGAGAACCCTCCAAGCTGGTAACTCGGCTTAGAGGTTTTCTTCGAGCAGTAAAATATTTTGACATCAGTTTTATGCAAAATTAGCAAAGGAGTTCATTCACCCCTCCCTCTGAACTCCCGAGCTTGTTTTACGATCCTAACAAGAGCACTACAATCAGCTTACACCTCTAATATCAGCATAGAACACCAGAACAGCTCGCAACGGTGCTGACCAAAACTACAACCCGAAGCAGTTCAATCTCCCGAGATCAGCACAGGTCGCTCAAATAGCTCACACCTGTGCTGGTATAAACTGGGACCCAAGCAGCTTCCTGCCTCATCAGCTTAGCACGATATTCAAGATCAGATTGCGTTCAAGCTGATCCATATCAATCGATACTATCTAATCTTCTAAATCCTGATTAGTTAACCATTAATCTAGGCTGATTAAGCCGTTAATCACCTCGACTAATTACAGTCCTCACATCTTCTCCACCTTAAGAGATTTCATCTTCGAAATCAAATGGAACAGTATGCACAACCAATTCAGATCACAGCACAGACTGAACCCAACAATACACCAAAAAAACACAGGGGAGAACCCAGTACTCCAAAATAAGATAAGGCTACTCTTGCCATCTCTAGGTCACCACCGGTTAGGTGATCTCTACTCTACCATACCATCTCCACTGCACCGAAACCCAAGGTATGCTCTCTTTCCTCAATTGTTTATCCTTTCTATCCAGAATCTCACTGGATATTCAATACATATTAGGGTCTGGTCCAGCTCAACTTCATCAGTCCTCAACACAAAGGAAGGATTTGGCTCGCATTTCCTCGGCTTAGACACATGAAACTCATCATGCATCATCAACAACTCAGTTGGCTAGTTGGGCATCTACTCTAACACAATGGACCTAAGATCACCCTCGGTGATAATTCTAATGGTTACACTGTGGGTAAGGGTAAGGTTACCCATGGTAACTTTACTGTCAAAAATGTTCTCTTTGTTGAAAACTTGTGTTACAATTTGATAAGTATCAGTCAATTTTATAACAGTAATTATTCAGTTAAGTTCCAAAGCAGTTCCTGATCGTGCTGGTAGGTTATCGTTCGGGGAATACCTAAAAAATAGACTGCCGCATGTTGAAAAAACTTGCCTACTAGCTGACTCTTACAAGAGCTGGCTGTGGCATCAGCGGATGAACTATCTTAACTTTAAAACTATTGCTAATTTGAGTAAGCGTGAGTTAGTTGATGGCTTGCCCAAGATAAAATTTTCAAAAGACAGGATTTGTTCTACGTGTTTGCTTGGTAAACATAATAAATCTACTTTAAAAAACAGAGGCAGTAACAAAACTTCTCGCAAGCTGGAACTTTTACACATGGATCTTTTCGGTCTCATACCCGTAACCAGCTTAGGGGGGATGAATACACCCTGGTTGTTGTTGATGATTTTTCTAAATTACATGGGTGTTGTTTCTGAAATCAAAGGATCAAGCTGCCGATCAGCCGATCAAGCTTTTAAAACATTTACAAATCTTGCAGTTTCAACTGGATTAGAAGTGATAGAGGAACAGAGTTTTTAAATTATAAACTATCATCCTATCTGGTTGACACTGGAATGAAGCATGAGTTGTCTGCAGCTAGAACACCTAAGAAAAACGGGTTAGTTGAGCGTAGAAATCGCACTTTAAAAGAAGCTGCTACAACTATCATTTCTGGTTCAGGAATTTCAAATAAAATTTGGGCTGAAGTGTTGGGGAACCGTGGCGGATCCGGAACCCGTCTCCCGGCGAGGCAGCGGAAGAATAAAATTAGGCCGGGAAACGTTCAATACAATTAAAATTTCTACAAACTATGAACCATTCATAGGGCGTTTAGTCAGTTACCTTGCTGGCTGCTGGCGACTTGCGCCTGGCTCCAACCGGAATTACAAGAAGACCGGCTCTTCAGGGTAGGCGGCTGTAGATTCGTCAATCAGGTCCACGACCGGAAGGGAGACTCCTTCGTCAGCCTACACTAGAAGGCCTGACGAGATCAGCGCGGACGGATTCTCCTCGAAAAACTGATCGGATCAAGTCCGATCAATCAACGGCGACGGCGGCGGCGGCGTGGAGGCCGACGGCGGCGGCGGCTAGTGAATGTTATGATCTGAAAAACCATTTTTCAGAACCCCAGTGCAAAATGGCCGTTTTGCCCCTCAACAGCGGAAATCACGATTTGACCCCTGTTGACTTTTAGGAAGTCGCACTCCCTAAAATCCTCCTCCTATGCTCAACGCATTGAGCTCAGTATCCGTGCGGGAATCTCGAATCCGGTACTTGTGTGACCCTCAATGGTTCAGGGATACAGCTAGCCATGGGCCCACAACCATTGTGGCTCCGGAATCACAATTTCGGAGTTGCCCATCGGATCATGGTAAGAGCGTCTAGCAACATCGCCCCATGATCCACTAGGTATCACTGATAGTGCCTGCAAGAACCAGTTTGTCGTGGTTAGCGTACAGTACGGTCCTTTCAATCCATATATCCCGATCAGATCAACGACCATTGGTAAATCGAGAGTCGTTATAGATCCGATAGCTATGCATACATCTTAGAGATCGAATAGTGACATCGCGAGTGTAACTAGGTAAACCCATTTACCTAAAACACTTCTAGTACTCCGGCCAGAGATTTAAACACTATTATCCCCTCAGATAGCATAGGATATCCACGCATGTCTGCGAGCGGTGAATCCTCGAAACGATGCATCGACTCCTACATGCATCGGGGCCTCACCCAATCCCGCCGCCTAACGACCCCAAGTGAGTCGGCAAATGGGTCAAAGTGAGGCGCCTATCATGTAGAGCCTCAATGTCGTTTTGAGTCGTGAGGACTAATCAGTACCAAGACCTCGGACTTATCCACTCGACAAATGGTAACCACTTGGAAAGTCCGAACGAGGGTAGTTCGATAGATCACCAGGTCACTATCTATCTGCATGCTCAGAACATCACAATGTTCCCTACCAATGAAACATGGTACTTCGCATCGCAGATACTAGTCTCGAGCTCGGGCGGCCTTATCCTCATTTTGACGGCCCAATCGACTAGGAACTAATTCAGAATACACAGTGACTATTAGATGTGTTTCATGATAGTCGTCATACCCACTATCACATCTAACATACACTGTAGTGCATTCTAGGTCTTTACTCAACGCAATTGTTAATCATCATACAACACAATGAAAGTAAAGAAAGCCATAAATAAATGCAAATATCATATATAAATATTGTCATATGCAAGAGTCTATAAACCCACACGCCACAAGTTGGCTAGTTGGGCATCTACTCTAACAATCTCCCACTTGCCCTAAAGCCAACTACTCATCAGACGTAGTCCCATTGTTTCGCGATGTTTTTCAAACAAGGGTCCTGGCAAGGGCTTCGTAAGTGGATCAGCAACGTTGTCCGTAGAGGCGACTCTCTTAACTGCTATGTCACCTCTAGCCACAATATCCCGGATTATGTGGTATTTCCTCAGTATATGTTTGGATCTTTGGTGAGACCTAGGCTCCTTTGCTTGCGCAACGGCACCCGTGTTGTCGCAGTACACCGGGACTGGACCAACTCCATTAGGAATGCCGCCCAACTCTTGGACGAAATTCCTTATCCAAACCGCCTCCTTAGCAGCAGCTGATGCTGCGATGTACTCAGCCTCAGTGGTTGAATCCGCGATGGTGTCTTGCTTGGAACTCTTCCAAGAGACAGCACCACCATTGAGCATGAATACAAATCCAGAGGTTGACTTCGAATCATCCACGTCACACTGGAAGCTAGAAATCAGTGTAGCTTCCAATTTAAGTTCACCACCCCAAAAGACCATGAACATATTCTTAGTCCTTCGCAAGTACTTAAGAATATCCTTCACAGCCTGCCAATGCAATTGGCCGGGGTTGGCCTGGTAGCGGCTCATGACACTCAGAGCATATGCGACATCCGATCTAGTGGAGATCATGCCATACATAATACTACCTAGTGCCGAGGCATATGGCACACGTGTCATACTCTCTATCTCCTCATCAGTCTTCGGACACATAGACTTAGATAGAGTGACCCCGTGGCACATAGGTAGGTGTCCTCTCTTGGACTCTTCCATAGAGAACCTCTTAAGTATGGTATCGATGTAGGTAGCTTGGGTGAGTCCGAGCATCCGTTTCGATCTATCCCGATAGATATGTATTCCTCTATCTCCTCATCAGTCCTCGGACACATAGACTTAGATAGAGTGACCCCGTGGCACATAGGTAGGTGTCCTCTCTTGGACTCTTCCATAGAGAACCTCTTAAGTATGGTATCGATGTAGGTAGCTTGGGTGAGTCCGAGCATCCGTTTCGATCTATCCCGATAGATCTGTATTCCAAGAATATAAGATACTTCACCCATTTCCTTCATCGAAAATCTGCTAGACAACCATACTTTAGTTGACTGCAACATTCCTACATCATTCCCAATGAGTA
>KV016671.1:0-14912 GCA_001598015.1 Dorcoceras hygrometricum
CATGTATATTTTACGAACATTTAAATTCTAATGAGCCCCCATTAATTGAATGCATAATTAGTATGAAAACTAAATGGGAGAAATATTTTTTAAATATTCCTAAAATATTTTTATGTGCTATAGTTTTAGATCCTAGACTTAAATTAGATGGTTTAGGTGAATTACTTACTTTGTACTATGATTCCTTAGATCCAGTTACTGACACTTGCCCTTCTTCTTCCATGATTATTTCTAGTGTTAGACATAGTTTAACTGAAATTTTTACTGAATATAGTGAAAAATATGGTTTACAAGTAGCTACACAAACACAACACACCACCTCTAGTATCATCACATCACGACTAACCAAGGCCCAAAATTTAATTCGTGACCGAACGAAACGTCCTCGAGGATCCTCAAGTTCCAATCTGGAACTTGAGAATTATTTAACTACTACTTTTGATTTTAGTACTACGGACGATGAGGACACTTTCGACATCCTGAGATAGTGGGCCCAAAAGAAACAAATATATCTCATTTTGTCTTTAATGGCAAAGGAGATTTTTGCTTGTCCTGTTTCAACGATCGTCCTCGAGGATCCTCAAGTTCCAATCTGGAACTTGAGAATTATTTAACTACTACTTTTGATTTTAGTACTACGGACGATGAGGACACTTTCGACATCCTGAGATAGTGGGCCCAAAAGAAACAAATATATCTCATTTTGTCTTTAATGGCAAAGGAGATTTTTGCTTGTCCTGTTTCAACGATTGCGGTGGAGCAAGCATTTAGCATGGGAGGAAACACGCTGGACGAGATGAGATCTAACATTAGGTCGGAGAATTTGGAAGCCCAATATCTTCTCAACGATTGGTCAAGAGCTGCCTCAAGAACACAAGACCAAGACGAAACAAATGACGACGAAGACACCGGGGGCACTTCTGGAACAACAACTGGAGGAGGATGCACTAGTGAATGTGATTAGTCAAGTTATTGTATTTTAACTTTCTATTTGTATCTTTTACTTTCTATTGTAATTTCAACTTATTTGTATTGTTATTCAATAACATTTATTTTTTTAAAAGTATTTACATTTCAAATTTCAAATTCAAATCTCAATTATTATTCTTTTACATTTAAATTCGAATTCAAACACAAAATAAAATTCGAATTCAAAATCCAAGAATTTAAATTCAAATTCTAATTAATTATAATTCAAATTTGAAATAACAAAATTAAATTCAAAATTTGAATTTCAAAAACCAAATTTCAAAAAGGAAATTTTTTTTAAATCAATATCATTTTTTTCGTTTAAAAAAACGATTTTTATTTTTTTTTAAAAAAAAACGAAATTCAAAAAAAAAAAAAATCGAAAACCGGCCCGGAACCGCCGTTTCCAGACCCAGCCCGGAACCGGTTCTCACGGTTCCGGTTCCGGGATTTATGGACCCGGAACCGTCGGTTTCGACCCGGAACCGGCCCGTGGCCGGGTCTGGGTACATGTCGATAAACAATTCAATAAAATACATTTCGTTACCAATATTCAACATATACTGTAAATTATTATCATCATCAATTTCAATATGATCTAAAGCATGTGTTGGCTTACTGTTCTTATAACTAAAATAGTCATTTTAATTGTTTCTCTCGATAATATATAGTTACTCAAATTAATATAGAATAACTATTTAGATCATTTATCTAATCAGGGTAACGATAAATGGAAATAATAAGTAATAATAATTATAAGATTAATTTTTGTCCCATATAGGTATTTACAATATTTTTATATCTTGTCCCAATATTCTGTTTTCGCTAGGACTTATGATATGATGATCACAATCCCGATGTTGCTCACTGAGAATGTCTAAGTTATAGATCAGTCACCATGAAACGCAGAAGACTCGATCAGTTATCAAAATCTATAGTTCCCAATTCTTGCATTGTGAAAGACATGAATCACCGAGGATCATCATTTGTTATGTTGTCACAGTCAGTATCTCAACATATAGATATAGGCAACTCAATGTTGGCGGATCAAACATAGATTGCAGATTATATCGTCAGTTATGTACACATGTTCTTTAATGTAACGAGGTATGTCATTGTAAGAATATTCCGTTTACAATTATATGCGGAACTATGATGGTCGAGCGTAAACATGTAATAAAAATCATGCATTAATTGAGAAAATATAATAGACCATGAGATTTTCACGAACGTAGTTGTCACGATACTATATCCAACCCTCGCATCTTTAGAAATAACATAACCCATCAAAATATAGCAGATGACTCATAGCATCCATTTCTCTACGAAAAAAACTCATAATTTATTCAAGGCTACTCAAACTTATTACCACAAATTAATAGTGTATTAACTAATCCTTTACTTTTATCACTATACTTATTACAAGAAACTATAATTTGACCTCAAGTTTATTTTTGTTGAATGTCAGCTTCTTAATCTGTTTAGATGGTCTTAGCTTTATAGTAGTGCCTGACAAATTGTTTGGACGATATGTTATCTAAATTTATTTTTCTAAACTTTCATGATATTCGTGAGTATTATAATTATCCATCAAAAAAATATGAACACCAAGCCTTTAAGGACACTCATTTTGTTTTTTGTTTTTTTTTTCCATCTCGAATACATTGGTTATAGAGTCAAATCGAATATATTTTTCAAGTCACCATCCTACTGATTAAACGAAATGTGTGGAGACTTATTTATCAATACAAAAACAAAACATCCCTATATTCTTTTATTCAAAAACACTATATATTAAAAGTCTTAACGCTTTAATATTATCTTTACACTGCTCCCGTTAACACTTACTAAAAATGTCCATTCGCTTAAAGCAATATTAAAATATATTATTTGCACTCACCATTATGATCAAGTCAATAAATTAATACTTCAACCTGAGAATTTCAGCCAAAGAGAATAGTTCTAATTCTTTTTTGTTATTTTCCACCAACCACAGGCCACAGCTAGTGGTGATTAACATATATTTAAGTCAAATTTGAATTCTACGGTTTCTTTATTGTAACAACTGCACTTTATTAAATGAGTGCATAACTGAATAATTTATGCTGTCAACCTCGAAACGTATTCCTTACTAGAATAAATAAATAAAATTAATCTTAATTTATTATCAACAAATCTATATATCTATATATTTAGCGCTTATCGCTTTATCAAAAATTATAACTGGTGTTAACGATATAACTCCAATATTTTAAACCGTATAATAACTCAAGCGTCTTCGATCTTCGATCGCTCTACCTAGGAGGGACAATTATTGTATATCAACAATATCTCCCCAATAATTGTACTCCTTGCAATCAATGAGAATCGAACACGTGACCTTGACTCTGATACCAAATATAAGACCGAGCTTTTGTCGCTTTACCAAACTCTTATCATTCCAAAATGTCATTATTTACAAGGGGCCGGGCTCATCAATAAAAAAGGTATTATATGTTACAAAATTAGAAACTAAGCATACAATTCAATATATTTAAAATTTTTGAACCGTTGCATTTTTAGTTCATCCGTCCGGTCAACTTATGACATGCTTGCTTTTGTTAGTGTCAATAAAATTACATACTTTATGGCATTTCCAAGGAAAAGGTAAAACCCATTCATTGTCACACAATCCCAATTACTCTTCACAGGTTAAATTTAAAATGATAGCGTAATACTAATTTCCCATTCCAGTTTAATAGCTCTACTTTTTCCAAAAATGAATATTTTTTTTTTCAATACTTCGTTTATAGGGATATATTAGTAACACAAATAGTAAAATATTACTAGGCATTGCATAAATATTTATTCATGGGACGAAAAAAAAAAAGAAAGGTAGACTAGATAATAAGCTGGAAGGAGCTTTACTTTCTTACACAAACAGTGAGCTTAAGATTAATTTTATCGATATACCATAAATGCACGAAAATGTCTGTGTAATAGAGCACGATCGTTAGCTTTGAATCAAATGAACGGAGCTTGAATTCAAATCCCCGGTGGTTCATTTGTCGAACATCTAGTTTAGACGACCGACATTGATTTATTTTTTAAGGCACCGGTTCCTCATCAAAACACTGAAATATTAAAATCATATCATCTCATATCATATTTGTCACGTTTTATTTATATGTGTGAACACCTGTGTGGGCAACTGTGTGAGCACCTATGTGGACATCTAGTGATATGACACTTCCTAATGCTATCACATCACCAGATGACCACACAATTACTCACAGAAAATGTCCACGATATCAGTCCAATCTTTAGTATATCTCATCTCCTGTCTCAACCCATCTCATTCCTTACATTGAACCAAACGATACATATGGGAAGAAACATGGAGACTAGAAAAGAATGATTTATAATATTCCATGGCAAGATTAGATTCAGTAGATTAAACTTTGAAGTTACTAAATCCAGTCTCCAAATTTGACCAAATTTATCACGTGGACATTTATTAGGAGAAACCAGCCGCCGTGTACCTAACTCATATCCACGTCCATTTGCCAACAAATCTGACAATTTGGAAGGTGGATTCCTCTGCCACCGGCGGCGCGTAAAATACTCGAACTACACAACAGCGCGTGGTCAGGCAACGATGTACTTGTGTCTGATCCCCTGAGGCAATATTTAAAAGCAAGAAAATAACCATAGCTGCATCACCAACTACCGGAAAAACGAAATCTAACGTTCCTGTAGAATCACAATAGATCCCTCATCCTCACGCGCCGCCTCTTCCTCCGTCGAATGGGCGCCTCAGAGCCAGTAAGTCAACCCCCACACAACCACCGCCGCCGCCGCCACCCCCTAGTGTTTAACTTTGATATCTGTTTTTTTTCTTCATTGATTAATCTTGCGGTTTCATATTGTAGGCGATGTTGCACAGAGAAAAAGAAGAAGAATCTATGGCAGAAGGAGAGGGGGAAGAAGAAGAAGGGAAGGAGAATAAAAGGGAAGAAGTAATGGATTTGGAAAGAGGTGAAATGAATGTTCACAGACATCAAGAATTAGCGGTTGAAACCCATCCACCGAGTGGATTTCACATGTCGAGAATGCAAAGATTGAGCAACACGAATCCTCTAAGACTGGTGATGGAAAATGCGACAAGGGTCGCCGCATCTTCTCCATCTCAACAGCAGCCTCGGCCCCCGCCCCCGCCTCTGCAGCAGCCGCGGCCCTCGCCCTCGCCTCTGCAGCAGTCTCGCTCCACGCCCACGCCGCAAGTAAAAAGTCTAAGATCTTGATCTTTTCTCCGTTCAAAGGATTAGCTTTCTTTACCATTTCTTGGGTTTTGATTGGATGTGGTTTCTTTTTCTTTTTTTGCTTTTTCTACCAGCAAACGGTGGCATCATTGAATTCAAGGTCATACACAAACAAGATTTCTCTGCTTCTGTTCCTTGTTCACATGGTTCTGGCGATGGGGCTAATGGGGTTTTTGATATTTAAGGGGGTGCAAGGCTTGTTGCGAGAAGGAAGAACACAACGGGAAGAGAAAAGGGTAGTGAAGCATTTCTTGCCTCAAGTAGAGGCTGCATCTTTTCTTAGCATAACATTAGCATTTATATGGCAAAAAGCAGTGAGACAATGGCCTAGATTCATGGTTCATTTCATTATTTGGAGTTCTTTCATCCTTACTTTATCCGCCGGGATCCTTCTAATCTGCTTCCAAATGCCGGCCACCGATGGAGTTGGAGTCCTGTTCATTGCTTTTGCCATCGGCAATGGTCTCTACGCATGCTGGGTTACACAACGAACTAGTTTTTGCTCCAGGCTTTTCATCAAAGCCCTCGAGCCCGCATCGAAATTCCATGATATAAACCATCCTATATATTGGATGCTTGGTGCTGGATTCGTGTGGATGTCGGTCTGGGTCTTTGCAGTGATCGGGGCTTTGAATTTCTATGTTCCGCCGGCTGTGGTTATAGTCGTGTTGATACTGAGTCTCGCGTGGGTAGCCGAGGTGATGAGGAATGTGGCTAACATGACAATCAGTAGAGTGATTGCTCTGTATTACCTCAGAGGAATGCAGTCAACCACTCAGTTCTGCTTCCAACGTGCATTGACAAAAAATCTGGGGAGCGCTAGCCTTGGTTCGCTCTTTGTTCCCGCCATCGAGGCTCTTAGGATCGTAGCACGAGGGCTGAATTTGCTCGAAGGCGAAGACGAATTCATGTTCTCTTGTGCACATTGTTGTCTGAGAGTCATGGAATCTATTTTCAGCTGCGGCAACGGCTGGGCCTATGTTCAGGTAGTTGGTAATCCCACTATATCCTGGAATGGCTAGGTTAATTATGCTTGCTAAATGCTAAACCACTTGTTCATAGATTGCTGCATACGGAAAAGGTTTCGTCAAGGCATCACAAGACACATGGGAACTCTTTAAGAAGAGAGGAATGGAGGAGGTCGTTGATTCTGATATAACAAGTGCCATCTGCTTTCTCACCGGAATTTGCAGCGGCTCGATCTGCACGATTGTCGTCGTCGCCTGGACGTCCACCACCTACCGTGGCTACATGGCCACCCTCGCCGTCCTTGCTGCGTTCATCGGTTACCTAATGGTCTGTTCCTTGCCATATTTTGTGTTTTGGATAGGATGCTTGACAATGTGTTCTTGAAGAAAGTTTATTAGTGATTGTGAGCATGCTCATCATTTTGCATTAATGCATGAAATATAAAATTGAAACTTGTGTCACGAGTTACATGGGCTAACTTTGCTCGATTCAGCAGGAATGTTAGCTCCTTCGAGTCGAATTTAGTCTTCATGGTTAATCGACTAGTCGAACTCGAGCTAGAAACGTTGACTAACATTTGGTTGCTTTAATGTTATGCAGACTAGGATAGCAATGGCATTGCCCCATGCCTGTGTGAGTTGTTACTACGTTTGCTATGCTGAGAATCCAGACAACAGGCTTTTCGATAAAACCATACCGGATCGTATCGAATTGATAAAATCCGGTCGAGACGTGGCTGTACCGACTCCGAGGGTTCCCCGTAGATTCATGAGATAATCTTCTACTCGATCCTTGATGGCTTCTCCCATTCGAACAATGTGTATATACTAGTTTTGTTACTAATCCAGCTTCTTGTGACGCATATGCATGAACGTTGTATGTACCCAGTCACTCGCATATGCATCATACCGTTCGAAAGCGATTTATGATTTATTGTATTTGTTCAAGTTTTTTGGAGTATTGTAATTGATTGGGAATTCAATGGAAAATATCCCAATCAATTAGTGAAGATTACCTTTCCCACATAAGTGGTGGAGATGTTAGGGGGGTATGATCTAATGTGAGGCAAGGACAGCTGATGTACGTTGAATAAAATAGTTTGCAATATTCTTTATATATTCATTGAAGCAGGGTCTTAGTGATAATTTTGTATTTTAACGAGTAATTATATTAATAAAAATAAGGGCCGATATGTCGATATCCTGGATACTCCATGATGTTGTCACGTCACTTGATATACACAAAGGTGCTTATATTGGGTGTCCGATTTGTTGAATTTAAGTAAAAATATCCATGTAAATAGAATTTCTTTTATTGAAATTTTCTCACTGGAAAGGACAGGAACGTTCATATGTGGCAATGGGATTCTTATCAAGAAGAATGGAGGAACCAAAGATGGGCAAAAAAGGTTGCCTTTTGGTCCTCTCCTTTTATTGGGTTGTGATATTTGGTATATGCGATTCCAGAATAGCACATGTTATGAGAGATACTCTTCTTTTTAGATGATAGAACTTGAGACCCTTTTATATTTTATGGTTAAATAAATACAAAAGCTATAGTAAAAGATTTTAGTAGACACTTAATTTAAAATTTTTTAGGCATAAACCATAACAAAAAATATATACATATTTTAAAGAAACTTTTTGTGCCCTATGTGAAGCAAGAGTTTCTTTGGATTGTGCTCAAGTTCGACCCGTATACCATGGGAGAATAAGCATAAATAAGACCATGGTTTAAATGGAGCTATATGTTTGTGGAATGCAATGCGATTATTTAAGTGTTATTTTGAAATAGGTAATCAAGTTATATAGTTTGTGCTTAAAAATAAGTGTCGAAAAATATAGGACTTATGGATTATATTAGAATGTATATTAAATAATTAGCATGATTGAGATGTGAATTACCATTATCTCCTCTCACTATTACATTCATTTTTAGGACTTAAAAACATTTTGATAGATGAAGTATTGATAAATTGTTAAAGCTGTACATAATATTCCAACTAAAGATTTAATTTTACCTTTAATCATAGTTTTCCCAATTATTTGTATCAATCCAATTAGATACACAATCCTTTTCCTCAAGATTATTTTAATAAGAATAAAATTATTTTTAAAATTAGATTGTGGTAATCAATATCATAGCACCCTTTATATAGATTATTAAAAAATCTCAGTAGATAAATTATATCATATACCAATAGATAGAGACAAATGGGAATAACGGAACCACGTCCACAAAATGTCAAGATACATGAGCTTCGTCACCCTCCATGCAAAATCTCATGTTCGCTGGAACTTGCATGAAGCTTCCGTTTCAGACAAGGATTATGCTATTTGACGTGAATCGAATTGTAATATAATATATATTAGCCATATTGTAATACTATAGTCACAACTAAAATATTTGTTAATATATATGAAGTAGTATCGTACTATAATTCTGTAAAAGTATAATATAGATGGAAAAATATCATTTGATTATATTTTAAAAGTATTATAGTTTAATATAGTTTATTAGTAAATAATTTTGATTCTTATACTTACTTTAAATATAATTTAAAATTAATTCTGTATTTTAAGCAATAATTTTGAAACTTAACCTTGCATTTTTTTTTATAAAAAAAGATTGTTTAAAACCCCGAATAAAACTTTTTTTTCACTTATCAAGAGCAAAGGTTTTCTACAGTAAGCAAAAACCAAGAATCCTATGCAAAAACTAGAAACGTATGGGCTACACTTTCTACATTGGTTAAGTTCCCTTAGGAGAGGACGTTATCTTCGGTGATAACTCCAATGGCTATATTTGAATTACAAACTTTATTTATGTCAAAGTCAAACACCAATCTCACCTGATGGTCATTGGGTCCATACGGAGGGTAGGATACCCTTTCTCCATCCCCTTGTCCAGAGACGGTTTTCGCAATAGCCACGAATCCCAACTCCGATTCATGAAGATGGCAAACGTGATCTAATGAAAATCTTAGAATTTTTAGTCAATCTCGAATAATAAGTCAAGTAGGAGGATGAGCTAACAAACTGGACCGCAGCTTCGAGCATTAGCTTTATATAGCTTGATATTTAAGTTCGAACCAAATGAACTCAAGTCAAATTAGAACCCAAAAGTTTATTTTTCGAGCTTTCAAGGCATCGAAAAAAAATTTCAAGCTAATAAAAATGCTAAGCATTCAACTCAAAATGACCCATCTGCACCTTTAGTGGGTTCCAGCATCTGGCTAGAAAGGGTGAGGGGTAAAATCAAAAGGCAAAGACAAGGTCTATTCATTATTGAGAAACTCGGATCGTGATGGTACAGTAAAAAAGCAAAACTAACAACATACCATCCCCTTTTGGTTATAGCTGTGTTGCATCATTAACCAAAGGAAGGATAGATTTGGTGTCCTGAGTTGTTTCATCCATCTTTTTACACACATAAATGAAATGTGAATCGGGATCCTCTAGAATGTAATCTGGGGGTAGTAGTCCTCTTTCTGTGGTCGAAATGGGTTCCAACAGCGAATTTGTCGCAGTTGATCCAGCAGGCCTTTGGAATCCTGGCCTAGCTGTAAATGGAAATGAAAACATATCATCCAGCTGCATTATCTTACTAAATATTTCGAAAATCGTGAGAAAACATAAATAAAAGACCACCCGAGTCGACGATGCCTCTCTATGCAGAATGTCATTTAAGCCACTTTGCTGGGGACATGGGCTTAGAGACCTGTTCCGCCAGCTCGGGTGGTACTGGAGGTGACCTCTTGGGTCAGTCTCCTATAATATATAAAGTTATCAAAGGAAATGAGGATACCAGAAGAGCCTAGAAAATCAGGCATACCCATAAATTTCAGTAATGATGGCAGATGTTGATGAAATTGATTATATTTATTAAATTCCAAGTTTCGAATGAGGATCAGTTAAAAGATATCAGGATAAGTATACGTTTAATGACCTTGTGAATTAGAGACACTCTATTAATTGAGGTTCTACAAAGGATTCCTGAACTCAAAAGTAAGATACTCAAGATATCTATGATCTTCGGCACCAACTAAGCAATTCGGCACCAATATATTAGCATAAAACCACCGGGACGCATGTGTGTTTGCAGCGCATGCATTGTTGGGTATATAACCTAAGTTCCATCTAAAAAATCAATAAAGGTTATAAGATGGAAAATATGCCCATTGGTATCTGGTGTAGAGAGTACAAAATCAAAACTTCGTTCCATTGTGGAACATGGGACTTCGCTTAACATGTACATCACATGCATTTATGCCAGTGCATAAGAATATTTTTAGAAGCGGGACAGATTAAATTTCAAGCAACATAGTTTTTCAGATTAGATCCTGAAACAGAGACATCACTAGAAGAGCAAAAGGCCAAGTGATAAATTTGACAACTTTTGGTCAAAGCTGTACAACACCTAAATACCACACAGGCCCTGTTTCAAGCAAATTGGATCTAATCATCCTCGGCATAGAATTATATAAGCTAGCCCAACTCCTTAGTGCAAACCCTCACAAACATTGTCTCAAGGATCAACGTAAATGTCTGTGGAGTTAACCCAAGACATTTTGAAAATTTTGAGCAGTTAACAAGCCTCAGTTGCACCCCATTCTATATTAACTATTAAGTGTGTTCCACATCGAAACCTAAACAATACTATGGTTTTAACCTTTAGGGTCACAACTACTCAAGGACTGAATCTTATGGTCTTTGTATCATCTTGCAGTCCAGCATTAGGAACAATGCTTGATTATAACTTACAAATGCCATTCCGATCTTGGGTAGGATAATGTTGTGCCTAGGCGATGTCTCTCTCAAAGCTCATGAAAAGCTCGGCTGCAGTTGAACATGAGTAGCTCAAGCATCGTCTTCAAGCACAAGATTTAATATTTCAGGCTGTAATAATTGTCAAGTGCTTGAGCTCGAGCAGTAATTTTATCATATTTTAAAACTGTTAAATTATTACTTTACCCTAGATTTTTATCTTAACTTAAATATTAACAAATTCTAAGGTATCTTGGTCAATACGCAATGAAACACAAACTCGAGTGATGAAATTTTTTATAGTCTAGTCTAGAGTGCACCCCTAGTTTTACCATTCTTTGGGGCAAGCCATGAGACATGACTTTATTTAAAAAACATAAGCATACATGAGTGTTTGCCAGTTTACTTCCAAAAGCTTCTGAAGCCACCACAAACGACTCCAGCATAATCTCGCTAAGATGATTTTTGTTGAACTTTTGAAGGCAAAATATACTATTGGCGCTAAATACAACATAGTTTTCAGTGGAGTCATGAAGGCTGACTAGAAATATACCATAAATCATTAACCAGAGAACAGCTGCAAGAAACCAATAAGCCAACAACCGATACAACTACAATACAAATGCCTTACCATGGAATTAATTATGCAAAAAATATAAATGCATCAGGAAATACTCGCATGTGAAAATCCACTTACGTATGACATACAGATCAATGTTCCAACTGTACACGGGTCGTTTAATATGGGGCATCCGAGCCGTAGGATCACCGTATGTTATCTGCAGAACGTCAAGAAGGCAAGAACTATTGGTTTTGGCTTTGGCTCATAGTTTGATGAAATAATGGAAGTAAATAACATCTTTTAACCGTAAAATTACCAACATATAAACACCTCCAGGTTTAAGAAGCCTACAAGTTGAAAAGTTAATCCAATCACTAAATGGTAAATATAGATAAAAAAAGTGAATCTAAAATTACAAATGCCACAAGCAAAGATCTAATACAACTTCAAAGGATTAATCTTTGAAGAGATTTATAAACTTACAACCTGCTCACTTCCCCCAACATTTGAGAAGCACTAATCGAAGCACCAGTACCACACTTCATATCCATGACCATGTAGGAAGAATTAGAAATGATGCTAGAGATAGAATAACATATAAGATCCAAAAGATATATATGCAACTCACCAACAATGAATCAAGAGTCCCTATTTTGCAAATCCATAAGCTCGTGTAAAAATCAGAAATCAGATGCGAGCCGATCATTGCACAGTTGGAAAACAATCTTCAAACAAAGGAAAAAGGACAACAGGCCTTTTACGTACCTTTGTCTATGACACTGTCAAATGATTCATCGGGAAAAAAACTCATGTCTCTTACATCCATTTTAATGTCTACCGGGTCTTGTAAGGACAGCTAGAAACAAAATCATGATATTGTGCAACTTTGGATTGGAAACAAAAACTGTTAAGAACTACATAAACACATCCCCTCATTGTCTGTAAGCATACAGATACAACACGTGCTAGCAAAATGGATACATGAACTTGAGTAAAATCAAAGTAACTAAACAAACTAAACTTTAGGATACATTTGAGCTGTGGAACATGTTCATACTTCTTTCTCATCATTTCAATAGCGACAGATGATATGTCGATGTTCATTATATCTTCAAAGCCATCCTTTACCATGTCCTCCGACATAACTATATACCAAATTGTAAATACCGTTAGCTAATGAACTGGGAATTCTCACCTCTATTTCTGCCTTTGCCCCATTACTTTCTTATAAACATAAATCTTAGCTTTTCTTATAAAAAATGACATGAAACAAAAGCATAGAGAGCAACCATATCACAAATACATACAATATAGCCGACAGTTTAAAATCCAGCAGCGTGGTCCTGATAAACTGAGACAATTGAGAATTTAAGGAAATTCTTGCATTCATCTGTCACTAGTTGTGCATGAACTCTATTAAGGTGATCGCACCATAAAATCAGGAATCTTCTACCAAGGGACAGACACAGCAAGGGTCTATACAAATATTAAAGTTTAATTCGCAATTCTTCTAAAAACCATGTTTTACCGCTCAACTACATTATCACACAACCTTCAGCTCGGTTTTGTCTACCCCAAACCCCATTTTGGATATACAAACACTAAGCAGAATAGCTTTATCAAGTGAGCTTCTTTTAAATAAAACACACAGTCACACGTATGCGCATGCTATGTTAGATGGAACTGAAAATATCCATTATTATCTAATTTTAATGACAAGATTATGCCAAAGTCTACGCTATAAATATTTTTAGCTCATGGTTAGCTCATTGTACCAAGTACACAAATTGAAAGAAAGTTGAGCTCCCTCCAGGCAGTGGTTGTGCTCTCAAATAAATTTAACCAAAAAATTCATCAACAATAAACTTCGGGAGTTCTACCCACCCATTAAACCTCTTATCGTTAAACCCCATAGCTTAGTTTACACGACAAAACTTGTGGTACGGGGGGGGGGTTAGCTTATTAAAAAGAATCGGAGTAAATTTACCGGCATTTCCACAGCCAACCATGAGAACACGTGAACTAGGGGAGATGTACTTCCGAACATAGGGCCGAAGAGCCGAATAACGCTGGTACCAATCGAAGAAACCGCAGTTGGCTTCCTGTATGTAGCGAGCGTCCCAATATAGGGCATCCCCGTAATTATAGGTGTTGCAAGCCGACACGTCTCTGAACATGACGGCGGTGGGGTGTGGACTCCGGTCGACGGATTGAGGACAAGGAAAAGTGTTCGAGTGAAGTCTACGCTGTCTCTGCGAAGGGGGGGATGCTTACCTTGGGAGATTAAGGTACAACTTCCGGAGCAGCGTGTACTGTGTTGGCGGTTGACAGTTACTGTTGTCAATTGGGTCAAATGGATTTTTCGTTAAAATGGTAAAATGCACACGATACTAAAACAACGAGTACTAGGTTTTTTTTTAGTGACTCATCTATATATATATAAAAACAGAGTTTTTGCTGAAAAAGGAAACTTCTCGCCAAAACTCCATTTCCAGTTATAGAAAGTTGAGATAACAATATATTAAAAATAACATAAAATAAAAGCAATTATTTATGTCCATTTCGAATTCCGAGAAAATCAAATGCTGATTATTGTGACTCCTCCATTTCCAATTAAAATATATTATTAATCATAATTAAAAATACAAAATTAGACAAAAATAGAAACTTTTATTTTTTCTCATTAAAGAGAAAAAAATCAAATCAAAAGTTTAAAAAATTAGAATAAATCAAACTTTAATACCTTTAAATCTTTAACACAAATTCAAAAATTTTAAACTTAAATTTAGATTTTCAAAGTATAGTCTTATATTTTCAAAATTATATTAAATACAATATTTTGTAAAACTCAAATCACATTAATTTGGTATTTCATTTCAAAATAATATACTTCTATCGAGAAAATCTATATATATATATATATATATATATATATAAAAGCAGAGTTTTTGCCAAAAAAAAAAAATTTTAGCCAAAACTCTATTTCCAATTATAAAAAATTGACATAACAATATATTAAAAATAACATAAAACAAAAGCAATTATTTATGTCCATGTAGAATTCCGAGAAAATCAAATGCAAATTATTGTGACTCCTCAATTTTCAATTAAAATATTAACCATTTACAAAACAAATTAATTATCTTTTAGAATTTCGAAAGAATGATAAATTATATTTGATCCTTTAAAATTTTGAAATAATTAAATTATTAATTATTTTAACTCCTTGATTTCTAATTAAAATATTAACCATAATTTCGAAACAAATCATGTTAAAAAATTTCGAGACAAACCAAGTAAAATAAATGGAAGGCTACTAAAATATTATTAACCATAATTAAAAAT
>KV016671.1:15126-84495 GCA_001598015.1 Dorcoceras hygrometricum
TTTAATACCTTTAAATCTTTAACACAAATTCAAAAATTTTAAACTTAAATTTAGATTTTCAAAGTATAGTCTTATATTTTCAAAATTATATTAAATACAATATTTTGTAAAACTCAAATAACATTAATTTGGTATTTCATTTCAAAATAACATACTTCTATCGAGAAAATCTATATATCTATATCTATATATATATAAAAGCGGAGTTTTTGCCTAAAATGGAAAGTTCCCGCCAAAACTTAATTCTATTTACAGAAAACAATTAAAATGTTAACCATATTTACAAGAACTCATAATGACGATCATTTTACTTTTTTATCTATATCTATATAATAACAAATGTTGTTTGTTAACTACACCAAATAAATCTGTCTTTTCAATATGGATTATTGAAAATGAATTTATGTTAATATTCCAGATATAACCATTATTTAAAATACTAATTTAAATATAAAGTTTCAAAGTACGGCCTCTATATCTTTAATTTAAATTTAAAATTAAGTCATCACTATCATATTTACTATTCAAGTTCCATGATTTTATTTGGTAAGACGCGTTGAATTGATATATCACATAATCCATAAAATATGAAATTGTTGATTCGATATAAGAATTACTTGACAATTTACTTTTTATCTATGCATTAAGGAAATGTCTTTTCGCTAACTGCATCAAATAAGTCTACCTGTATGGTATGAAGTATTGAAAATTGTATTTTTTTAAACATTTCAATTCATTTTGAGTGTTGGAATATTGTTGTCTTTAAAGAAGTTTTCAAAATTTGTAATTTATATTTTTGTTTATTGGTTATATTGTCTCCAAATAATATAGTTTATTTGTATTTCTATTATTATTCAAATTCTCATATATTCTATTTAATTATTAATTAAAATAAAATTATATTTCCGTGCATCGCACGGGTGAGATACTAGTTAGTTCTAATGCTAGAGAGCTCAGTTATTTGTATTCGAGTCGGAATTTTGTGAATAAATGAAATTTTTTTTATTGCACTTTAGTCAACATGAATTGATCATAGAAGATTAATATTTAATAAAATATTTAAGTTTATTATTTGAATCTACCAATTTCTAATCCGTAGCAACAAATTTAAAGCTTAACAGTGAAATTTAAATCCTACATAGATTTTAATAATTGTTGTAAATCACCACTCATTTCAAATAACTACCGGACAAAAACCAAAGTTCTTATTTACAAAATATTTATAAAATAAAGTTTTGTAAAAAATTAGTAAAAAAATTAAATTAGTTCAACTGTACCACTAGTCTTCAGTCCTTCCATGACATACTACAAGGTTAAAGGCCCATTAACAAAAACAAAAATATATATTTATTAATTTCAGTGTCATTAAGGTTGTACTCTAGCGGGGGTATTTTAGTCACTCCAGCGTACGTCATATTAACTTCTGCCGTGGCAGGCAGCCTAAGAAATGAGCGTAAATTACAGTTTCACCCCAAATCCCAAAATCAAAACCCTGACTTCACCCCCCCATTCTCTCAGCTAAACTTCTAAATCAGTCTCTCTCACACATACACAGCAAAATTATCAGTACTAAAATCAACGATACGTCGATCCAATCGTAATTCTCCCCTTAAAACGAGATCTACGCGACAAATTCTTCATTTTTTTCGACAGACATTTGTTTATTGATAGATTTTTAGGTTTTTGTGATGGCGTGGTGTATAAAGGGTGTGAACAGATCCGCATCGGCGGCGTTCGCCCCTGATGGCAAGTACATGGCAGCGGGGACGATGGCCGGGGCCGTGGATCTGCAGTTTAGCTCCTCAGCTAATCTCGATATATTCGAGCTTGATTTTGTGTCCGACGATAGGCAGCTGATCTTGGCGGGCTCCGCCCCGAGCTCGGAGCGGTTTAATCGGATTTCATGGGCGAAGGGACCAGGGAATTCCGAGGACTATTCCCTTGGAATAATTGCTGGTGGTCTCGTTGATGGGAGCATCGGGCTGTGGAATCCTAAGGCCTTGATCTGGTAGATTTTAGTTTGCGCTTTTCTTTTGGCTTTCCTTCTTGTCCTTTTCAGCTCCATTTGGGCATATTTAAATAATCGACAGCGGATTTTTTATATGAATCGGCATTTTTCTCAACTTTGAAGTATTTGAAATCCAGCGATGTTCAGTAGTTCTTTGAAAAATCCGATTTACTTTGCAGTGTGATTATGTTTCAATATGAGGTGTTTTCCATCTATTTATTCTTATAACTGGAAATCAGTTCTCGCTTGTTGATTTCTCATTTCTCAAATTATGTTTAATTTCTTGTTTGAATCAAGTATATAAAGTAATATAGACAATAATTGCCAATGATTTTCCTCGACATTTTGGACATAGAGCCTCTCGGTTTCATATGATATTCTGTTTATTATCCTATTCTGCTTCATCTTTCAAGCCTACGTGATGCTTTTACGAATGAAACATTATTCTCTTTTTTTCTTTCCTGTATTTTCAGCCCCGACAAAGTAAAAAGGGTTCTCTTTCAAGTGAAAATGCGTTCATCGAGAATCTTTCAAGACACAAAGGACCTGTAAGCCTTTCACCGAATTCTTAGTTTCTATTGATTTAGCCATTTCATTTTGTTGACTTAATTGGAAGATGGTTTTTTGATAATATGTCACTTAGGTTCGTGGTTTGGAGTTCAATTCTCTATCTCCCAACCTTCTTGCTTCTGGGGCTGATGAAGGTGTAAATTTGTATATGGGATGTGTCGAAACCAACAGAGCCAAGTCATTTTCCTCCACTCAAGGTATGAAGTGACGAATGAATAAATTCAGGAATAATTTTCATTTAATCTGAATTTAATTTTGTTAAGAACAATTGAGTTAGAAATTCGCTCTGTTCGGTTTAATAATTGCATCATGCACAAATTCCAGAAATATGATATCATTTCTCTTATGAACATAACTCTATTTTTTGGCATTTTGTGTCCGCAGTTTGTTGTATCATTGGTATCTCTAAGTGGCAGCTTTCTTTTCTCTCTTCTTAATTAGATTCCTCTATTTATATGCTCATTGTTCTGCTTTTAATTTATGGGAGAGATTTTATGTTCATCTCTTGACATTTTGCAAACGTGCTAATTTACCTATCGATAGTTGATGGTCTCTCTTATGGTATTTGATTCTGATGGCCCCACAACATTCACATATGAGACTCAGAGTCTTGAACTGTTTCACAGGGTAGTGGATCTGCGACACAAGGTGAAATCTCTTTTTTGTCTTGGAATAGCAAGGTCCAGCACATACTAGCCTCCACTTCGTTTAATGGGACAACAGGTAAAAAAGTTGTTGTTTGATGATTTTATGTGATTTTAAATATTTCTTACCCTTTGCGTATAATGTAATTTTCTTCAATTCAGTGGTGTGGGATCTGAAGAAGCAAAAACCAGTTATAAGGTAATTTTTTACCTCAGATTGGACGTTTTTTAGTTGAATATTCAACCATTGAGGTTTCTTCTTATGGCTCTAACAAATTTAAGCATATTTTAGGCTAAACCATGGTGGAAATATGAGAGAACATGCGTTAGGGGTGTGGGTGAGTTAACCCATGAGTTTGGGGTGGAAAAAATAAAAATACAGGCAGGTTTTTAGGAAGTATTGGGCGTTTTTTTTGTTGTGTCTAGCTTGAGCTAAGGCTAAGTGAATAAATAATCATCTCTTTTGTTGAGGGTTTTTCCTTGGGGACGTAATCTTCATTTTACAAGGTTTAGTCTTTCTTTCCTTGAAGTTGATTAAGGGTGCAAGGTTGTGGGCAAAACAATTAATCTGACCAGCCAGATAAACATTGACAACCACACATTCAGATGCGAAATATGAGGGATTGGGAGAAATAGTAATTTGTTCAGAAGAAAGGAGAGTGATGACCCAATAGACGTTGCACCTTATCGAGTAAAACTAGAAGAAATGATGCAATGAATAAAAAATTGGATGCAGTATCTGGTATTTGTTCTGACTCTGTACCTTACCGATGAAACGCATCCTTTGAGAGGTGGTGATCCCATCCAAGAGTTCTCCAGGTGAGTTGAATGATGGCAGAATCAAGGAAGCCTATGAGTACACCGAGGTGGAAAACCCATAGAATCAAAGTGGTGGAAGGGGATAGAAATATTGTATTTGAGTGGGATGAAAAATGGCTTGCTGAGGATAGATTTTAACAAACTTCAAGGGGAATGACCTGACTGGGTGGACTTTGAAGGCTTAAAAATATTCAAATCAATGCTATTCATTGCCAATTAAAGTTCGAATAGCATTTATATGTATGGATAGACCCAAGAGTCCATTGGTTTAGTTGCATGGGATCAGAATGAAGGTCCAAATATTACCTGAGAAAGACTTGGCAAGGAATTAATCCATTGTCTAAGTGGTTGGGAAGCTTGAAACCCCTTTGAACAACTCACTGCAATATGGCAAAGAAGGGACTGGTGGGGAATCTTCGGTGAAAGGTTTGCCCGAGGAGCAGTGTTTAGGGTATTCTTTAAGCAGCCGCAGGAGGATTCAAATCACAGTAAGGCAGGCTATGGAATTGGCGATTGATGTAGAAGACAAGTTGAGTGTAGAAGATATAGGTTATGTCATGATGGCAATTAATTTCATCAAACAGTATGATTCTGACATATAAAACAACCCAATTTAAAGGATAAGGGCTAAATCACGATGACAAACATGCATGAGGGAAAGATTTTCTGTTCTGGCATTGAGGTTGAGTAAGGCTAGCCGCTAGGTCGGGGATTGAAGTTGTTCTGTTTGTCAGATTTGAAGGTGATAAGGGACCAATGAACAATGTACAAGATGCTTGGTCGCCAAAGAATCATCACTTGGGAATCAAATTCAGAGAGATCCATTGGCCAAGTGGGATCAGTTTGAATGGCCTTGAGAATGGCCGTGATATTGGGGTCTTAAACAAATCGTGTGGAGATATAAGAGGGCATGTGTTGGGAATATATGTTAGTATTGGTGTTGGGGGTGGGGTCGGTTAACCAGAAAAGAATGTATATGGCGGAGTGAATGGAGAGTTGACATATGTTGTAGCTTGAGCTATGGGAAGTGAGGAACTGTTCTCTTTTATGAAGGCGTTTTTTTGTTGGTACCATTATAGTAATTGATTGAAGTTTATTTGGTATTGTAGTACATTTATATTTCCAGTTGTACGAATATTGGGAGGGGATTTTACTCTGTTTGAGTTGATTAAGACTACAAATTTGTGGCAGTAACACCATTCACCCACTTTCTGATTATACATGCCTGTCTCTCAGTTTCTCAGATTCTATTAGACGGAGGTGCTCTGTGATGCAGTGGAATCCTGATCTTGCTACTCAGCTCATTGTTGCTTCAGATGAAGATAGTTCACCGACTCTTAGGGTAATACTTATAGTTTATCTTCTTGGTTGAATGTTGCATCTCAAACTGCTCAAATTTTTAAGACTGTAAATAGCCACTGTTTGTATCAGCTCTGGGACATGCGGAATATAATGACTCCAGTTAAAGAGTTTGCTGGGCATACGAAAGGTATGTATTTTCTTCAGGGTTCACTTCTCGAATTTAAGGGATTTTTTCAGTGTTATTTTTATCTTACTTTTCTTAAGGGACTTTTCATTGTCAGATTTTCTTAAGTGGAGTGCGCCATTATTTTATGTCTTTGATTGTTTTGTCTTTCCTTTGGGGTTTGTCTTTGCTACTTTGCACGTTAAATTTAGTCACATCTTCAGTTTTGCATTCATCATGCATGTGAGCTGCAATTGATTATAATCTGTGACTTTCTCTTCATTTCCGTCAGGTGTGATTGCAATGTCATGGTGCCCCATTGATAGCTCATATTTGCTTACATGTGCCAAAGATAATCGTACCATTTGCTGGGACACTGTTTCTGGAGAGGTAAAATGTTTTTTATTGCTTCCGTTTTTTGAATAAAATCTCTTATATGATGATTTCCCTCTGTTCTTTTCCTCTTAATTATTTGAGAAGCATTTCATCACATTTCCACATTGGTTTGATGTAACGTTTGATAGATTGTGGCTGAATTACCTGCTGGAACCAACTGGAATTTTGATGTGCACTGGTATCCTAAGATTCCTGGGGTCGTATCAGCATCTTCATTTGATGGGAAAATTGGCATTTATAATATAGAGGTTATTTCATGCTCTGTGGAATTTAATACGGTGCTTTGTTATGTAATAGAGAATGTTGTTATTTAAAGCTGTAAGCGACAGAATAGTGTATGTGCATCCTTAGTTGATATTCCAATTTTTTGTTATACCTTTTATATATTTTTATTATTCACTGTCATTTTGCAGTATAGATGTGGATCTCAGGCACATAGCTTTATGAACAGCATTGTGTAGTGGTGATTGACTCAATAATGTACCACAATAGAAGGATGGGAATAGAGGAATCTCTACTCTTGTTAACAAATGCACCTTAATTGAATGGATCTTTTGTTGGAGTCTTACGCTGAATATGTACATGATTAAATTTGTGCTATGTTCGTCGGACTATACATATTTCTCTTCTTTTTTATGTTTTTGTATACTTAATAATCTTCAAGCATTTCTGGATCTCTCGTTTTGCTAGTGACAGTTTATTTTCTTATCCGTAGGGTTGTGGTCGATATGGTGCTGGGGAGAGTGACTTTGTGGCAGGTACGATACTTCTTCTTTAGTAACAAGATTTTGTTTTCTGACCCGTCTGCTTGAAAATTTTTGATTAATTATTGTTCTGGAATAAGCTCAGTGTATATGAACTGCATTCATTGCACCATCGTACGTCTCTTTCCATTTATTTTCCAAGACTCATGGCAGGAGATAATGTTTGGTCCCAGTGATAGGATTATACGTGGCTTCACTTCCATTGGCAGATTGAGTGATGCAAAATTATTTTTTTTCCTTGCTTGCCTATATTGATGAATAACGGAAGATATAGTTAGTGTTTAAATTTATCAAGTGAGAAGAAAGAATGCCATTTTGTGACAATTTTTTAAGAATTTGCGAATGTAATTGAATGTCCATGAGGGGGACAATATTGGTGATTTTCTCTGGTGTCAATAGATTTGATTGCTTTAGGTTTGTGATACTTGTTTAATAATGACGATGACATGTGTGATTTTTGGTATTGTTTTGAGATTTCCTGGATTTAGTTTAATAGGGGCAATGAAATCATCTAAGACAGCAACTACACGAATCTGAGAGAAAAAGTAAAAATAAATGTAACAACCAAGGCCAGGGACTTGACCAAGTTGAGGGTTCTATGTTTGCCTGCATTATTGGGTGCTTGCTATTTCAAGAATCCTGACGCAGAATATTAATTTTCTTTCATTTCTCCATTTCTCCATTTCTCGATCAATCTTATGTGGGCCAATAGTTTGCTACTTATGCTGATATTTGTTGTTGTTTACGTGTCATTTTCTCCCTCCTGTCATTTTCTCCCTCCTTTTTTGTTGTCATAGTTTGGGTTTTGGGAATTCTGATACATTCATGTTTTGTTCAGCACCTATGAGGGCTCCAAAATGGTACAAGAGTAAGGCTGGGGTATCTTTTGGTTTTGGAGGCAAGCTTGTTTCTTTCCACTCGATGGAAACATCACGATCTTCAGAGGTTTTCTACGGGAGTCCTAAATCTATGTTTTTTCGTGGCCTTGTTTGAACTTGTGTTGTAATGGGATTTTTACTAACAAACATACCATTTCTGCATTGCAGGTTTATTTGTCGAATTTAGTCACAGAACATGCTTTGGTGAGTCGATCGTCTGAATTTGAAGCTGCAATCAGAAATGGAGACAGATCAGCGCTAAAACTTTTATGTGAAAGAAAATCTCAAGAATCTGAGTATGGTTTTAATATTCCTGATTTGTTGCTTCAATTTTTTTTCGAAATTATGATCGATCATACTGCCTCAAACTTGGCTTTATTCTTTTAATCCTTCTTAGATCTGAGGAGGATCGGGAGATATGGGGCTTCATGAAGGTTATGTTCACTGAAGATGGGACCGCAAGGTCAAAGCTGCTTTCTCATCTTGGTTTCAGTCGCCCCCCTGAATCAACTGATGCTGTACAAAATGATATCTCGGAGCAAGTGGATGCTCTTTGCCTTGACGATGGCATGCCAGATCAAGGAGGAGTTTTGGGGAACAAAGACTCTTTGCTGATATTGGCTGAAAATGAGGAAGATTTCTTTAACAATCTTGCTAGTCCTAAAACAGATACACCTTCCGCAACCCACAAGAAAGAATTTATCATTGAAGAACCAGTAAAGGAATCCGAACAAGATATGACCAAGCAAAGTGAGAGTTTTGATCCATCATTTGATGATGCTGTTCAACGTGCTTTGGTTGTTGGGGACTATAAGGGAGCAGTTGCACAATGCATCTCTGCGAATAGGTTAGCAGATGCTTTAGTCATTGCTCATGTTGGTGGTGGTTCTTTGTGGGAGAGGACACGGGATCAGTTCCTCAAGAATAGCCATTCTCCATACCTAAAGGTGGTAAATCATCATTGTTTGGATTGTTCAGGTGAGGAGTTCATTTCTTCTTGCTGATTGTCATCTTGGGTTTCGATTCTCTTTGTCTCTTAGGTTGTTTCAGCCATGGTGAACAATGACCTGATGAGCATAGCTAACACGAGGCCCCTAAAATCATGGAAAGAAACTCTTGCGCTCTTTTGCACTGTAAGTGTATTCTCTTGGCAAACACAAGTGGTGTATGTAATGATTTGTAGCATTGTTCTTCTAATATAGGTTTATCATACTTGATTTCAAAGGCCTTGAGAAGCTCTACTTACTGGCGCAATAAGTATATATTCTATATACACGCATCATTGTGCAATATCTGCTGTTTCTTTAATTCTTACTTTTAAATTACACTACATATTTTCGATTTCTTGTTGTAAGTAAATCCGCGTGGCCTGTACATTGAGACATCCCCAAATATATCTAAATGCATACGCATGTATCGTTGATGATCTTGTGTCTGTGTAATTGAGAGCACACACTTATCTGTTCATGCTATACCACAAATCTCTATTTCAAGAATAATTTTGGAAAAAATTGTAGTGGTCATGATCGAGAAAAAAGGATAGTGGTTTTGGGTTTGGTCTTCACACAGGCCTTTGAAATTTGTGCCAGTCCAACATATTTTGCAATGTAGAAATGATTCTTGGGAAGAAGGGTTGTGAAGTCGATCTAATAGTTTGTCTTGCGATGTCATGTCTTTATCTTATTTGTAGTGGTCAAAATAGCTCTGTTGCTGCCAATAATTACCAACTCTGGTCATTACCTACAGACTTCTGATGTTTGAGAGACAAATTTTGATTATGTCTGGAGTCATAGGAACGGATACTGTGATGCACTTGCTGTCATATCATTATTATGTCATAGAGTGGATTACAGATTTGATACTAATTTGTTATCTACTTGTAATATATTAAATAATAGCATGGTTTGGCATTTGTGTTCATCCAGTTTGCACAAACAGATGAGTGGACTATGTTATGTGACACTCTTGCTGCAAGACTCGTGGCTGCTGGTGATGCATCTGCTGCAACACTTTGCTACATATGTGCTGGAAATATTGACAAAGCAGTGGAGATGTGGTCAAAGAATTTGACTACAGACTGCGATGGAAAGCCTTATGTAGACCGTCTTCAGGTAAAAGTGCATTCATTTGATGTTGTCTATGATTCCTTTTGTAGATATTATATTTACATATACCTAATGTTTCTATAAAGGATTTAATGGAGAAGACTATTGTCTTTGCTTTGGCCTCTGGACATAAGCGGTTCAGTGTTACACTCGTTTCTTTTTAACCCAACTTGGTTTAGTTTCGTCATTTTGGCTGTGTAAAAATGCTGAAAATATTTAGGATATGCTTCCCGTTGGCCATAATTGTTTGGCAGTTTGAGAGAATGAGATAGAAGTTAAAGCTTGTTGAAATTTGAAAACTGCAGTGTTAGAATAATAGATGGATGGAATTCAGCATCATGTGTGAGCTGGCGTATCATAATTGAATTTTTGAAGTCACCCTACTTAGAAGTTTTGAGTATATGCTAGCCATGATTAAGCATTTCTGAAAGCTATATATATGGCATCTAGCTTTTCTTGTAAAAGCTAAATGCTGTATCTGACTTCCCGTTTTTTCAGCGACGAACAAATTAGTTTACAAGGTATAACTGTTTGACTTATTAGTCCAACTAGATGCCGTGTCCTGAAGGGCGCATCTTCGTTTCTGCATATCGGGGGTTGTGAGTCACAATCCTCCATGTATACCGTGGAATTTCCTACTGATAAATTAAAAGAACAGGAAACTATATTTTTGCTTCTCTCTGGTTTCTGCTATCACTATGTAGTTACCCGTAGACTCCTGTTTAACCTATACTACTACATATATCATATGTAGTCTTGTGAGTATTGCAATGCTATAACTCTATGAGTTTAAGTCTCAAGGGGCTGACCTCTATATTTGAAGTTGGATCATTCGAATTGGTTTTACAGAAAAAGAAAGCGAAAAGACTGTCACTTATGAGAACACACAATTACAAACTGGAACGACATTTAGTGTTGATCAATCAAATCATGGCAGTGTTGATGCCTCTCAACTTTATTATCAGGTATGCTTGTGGTTCGCTTTTCTGAAATCTCTCTGGTTTATTTCATTTTTTTTAGTTCTTTTAAATGTATTTTGAATTGTGTTCCTCAGGATATAGCACAACCGCAGATCCAACCAGCTATTCCTTATGTTGAAAATTATCAGCAGCAACCTTCAATGACGATTGGGAGGGGGTACAGTGCTCCTCCCACATATCAGCCAATACGGCCGAACATATTTGTTCCTTCTGAAGTAACTCAACCTCAGGTGGTAAGTGTAATCTGGTTTTTTAGGTTTTTAACTCATTTGAAATTTCATTGAAATGCTGGTTTGGGTTAGTGTGGCATTAGGAGATTCTTTTTCTTTCTTTCTTTTTTTGAAGAGAAATCATGTGAGCGTGTTTTTTAAACCTTGCAGGTTAACTTTCCTCCACCTCCTGTTAATACTCAGCCAGCAGCAACATTTGTTCCTACAAACCCGCCTCTATTAAAGAATGCAACACAATATCATCAGCCATCATCTTTGGGTTCCCAGTTATATCCAGTATGCGATTACAGTGTTACTCTCTCCTTTTTTAAATTTGATCATCACTCATAAGGCACATTACATGTTTTACTTAGGGGCCTGCTAACCCTAGTTATCAAGCCGGTCCACCGGGTATTGCTCCATATGTTGGTAATACATCTCAAGTTGGACCAGTGCCAGGTCAAAGTATGCCTCAACAAGTCATGGCACCAACTCCACAATCTAGAGGTTTCATCCCTGTGAATAATTCAGTGGTTCAAAGACCTGGGATACAGCCTTCTAGTCCTACTACTCAGCCTGCTTCAGTGCAGTCACCGGTCACTCCTGCTGCCCCCCCACCAACTGTGCAAACTGTCGATACTTCGAATGTGCCTGGTAATTTTTTCTCCAGTGTTATCTGATTGGGACTACATGAAAAATTAAGCACTGAGCTACGGCAAGCAGTGGTTTTATAATAATTAACCATGTTCTGACAAAAAAGCTGAATATACAGATAAAAAGATGGAGAAGCAAGATAAATGAATTTTCTATTACTTAATTCATCTCATCACTATCGGGATTTGGGGTAAATATTTGAGTTTCATTTTCAATTGTCATACTTTTTGTTTAGTAAGCTACATTTACGACAAAATATCGGACCCCGTGTGATAAAAAGTTGAAGATTATACTTAGTTTTCAACGACAATTGGGAAGGAATGATTTAATAGGAGATTTTGGACTTCTTTGGCCTGTGCAAGAACGCCCATGGTTAAAGAATCACCATTTACCCCGAAACAGCAAAACAGCAAAAACACATCAGTAAAACACTCCCAAATATGCATCCAGCAAAATACTAGTTGTAAGAGGGTAAATACAAGCTGAAAAAGGTAGGAAAATCAGGTATAAATCAGAACAGATGCAAGAAAACCAGTACAAGCAAATTAGAAAGTCATAAAAGCTGCTTATGATTCCGAACAAAAAAAGACCAGTAATATGCAAAAATTCATAGTAAGAAAATTTAGCCAACATGTTTTGGACAAAACTAGATTAAGAAAACAAAAGTGAACCATAAAATAGCAAGAACTGCAACATTGTGAAGCACCTCTCATTTTGTCGAGAGAAATGAGTTCATTTCTGTTTAAGCTGTACATTTCTCTTTAAGCTACAAGTGTTTTCGTATTGTTCATGCTTACTCGTCCTCTCACAGTGATATGATTTTCAATCATGTGCCTTAGCTTGTGAGTGAAATCTTTTTGAATGGAGTCGAAAGGAAATTAAAACCTTTGATTAATTTGGAGGTTTAATGAAGGAAAAGATTGGAAAATGTAGTTAGTTTAGAATAAAATTTTCCTTCAAATGTGGGTGGAAATGGAGGGAGTTGTCTCTTCTTTTCCCTTCTCTTCTAACTTCCAGTCTTACCCTTAAAGTTTTGGTTAAAAATAGCTTCTCTGTGCTACATTGTTTTGCTGGATTTCAGATATTCTTTGGAATGAATGCATTTTATTTCACATTCCATGCAAGTGGTTGAATGACAACTGTATTAATTTATCACTCTATTTGAACTGGAGATCTTGATTAGTTTTCCCGGCCCACTGGTTCTGAAATTTTATAAATTTCGAACGACTTATTTCATTCTTTACCTGCTACAGCACAACAGAAACCTGTCATCTCAACTTTAACCAGATTGTTTAATGAGACTTCTGAAGCAATGGGAGGATCACGAGCAAACCCAGCCAAGAAACGGGAAATAGAGGACAACTCGAAGAAGTTAGGCGCCTTATTTGCAAAGCTCAATAGTGGAGATATTTCCAAAAACGCAGCTGAAAAGCTTGTGCATCTCTGTCAGGCATTGGACAAAGGCGATTTCAGCACTGCCCTCCAAATCCAGGTATCCACAGATCTCCATTATTCAGTATCCATGCTCTTCTTACAAGTCTGATCGATATCGAGCTACATGCTAAATGCTGACAATGAAACAATAGGTTCAACTCACTACAAGTGACTGGGACGAGTGCAATTTCTGGTTGGCGACACTCAAAAGAATGATCAAGACAAGACAGAGCTTCAGATAAGTTGTGTCATTGTGACCCCACTCCCTTTACTCGCTGAACATGTGGTTGTCATCAAATTTTAGTTTTATAATCATGTTTTCTGGCATCTGTACTCTCAGAAATTAAAACTCTGATAGATGGAGGAAGTTTTTGCTTTGATTTCATTGGGATTATTTAGACAGAGAAAATGCATTGAGCAAGTAAAGATAGTTTTGTGGACAATGAAAGTTTTTGGCCATTGTTTATCACATAGCAGACATGAGCTGTCTATATTTATGTACAATTTTGCTTTTAGCATGGGATTTGTATTTCTTTTCATTTTGGTCGTCCTTAGCCAATGCTTGAATTTGTTAACAATTTCCATCATTTTGTTATGCAGTTAAGTACTTAAAAGACCTTGAAATAAAATCTTGTCGACCAATTTAAAAAACTTTACGACTTCCAAGGTTCCCTTCGTGCATTATACATCTACGTATATATGTAGGATCGAGCATTTGTCGTTTTATCAAAAGTTATAGCTGGTGGTAACGGGTCAACTTCAATTTTTTAAACCGTATAGCAACTCAAGTGTCATGGTTCGAACGTTCCACCTAGTAGAGGTAATTATTGCACTTCAACAATCACACTCCTAATTATTGTACTCCTTGCAATCAATGGGCATCGAATCCATGACCTTGGCTTTTATATCAATTATATAATCGTTTTACCAAAAATTATAGTTAGCAGTAACGATGTAACTTCAATCTTTTTAAATCGTATAACAGCTTAAATGTCACGGTTCGATCGTTCTATCTAGTATGGACAATTATTACACTTCAATAATATATATATATTTTTATTGTAGTACTCTTAAAGTTTTTCCCATCTTATTTCACATTAATTTATTTCTCTTTATTTTAACTTTCACCACCGAAATAATCCATTTATTTTATTTTATTTTGAAATCTTAAGGTCTTTTTAAGTTTTAAAATTTAACCATCAATATATTGTGTATTGTCCGATGATTTTTACAATTATATATCTCAACGGATGATATGAAAGTCTTAGAATTCCATGAAAAAGGAAAGTAAGACCAAGAACTATTTTAAATTATTGAGGGTTATACTCAATTGGAAATGATTATATATGAAGTCATCTTCTAATTAAAAGAACTAATGAAGCATCAAAATTGTTGAAGGATCATGCTCCATCAGGTCAACATAATTATAGAATTAGAAGGGAAAAAAATGTAATTAAGCAGTGGAGTTTCTGGAATTTGTATTATGTACAAGTGGCGTATTGTGTAGAAGAATATTTGAAGATAACCTACATATTATATACTAATAAAGTTCTGTACGCAACTCTCCGTGTACAAGTTAAATTTAAATATAAACCATTAGTTTTTATTGAATAAGTTTTGGGTAAAATATAATGAGATTTAAATAATTTTTAGATTCAATACTTGAAATTGTATTGGATTGACTTATATTTTGTTTGACTGAAAATCGATGTGTTGTAAGAGAAAAGTTTTTATGTTATATAATATAGATTATCATAGCATAAGCTTATATTATACTATTTATTTCTGTAGACAACATAAATTTTTGTGGTATATATTTGTAATGACGTAATTAATAATAACAAAAATCATATCACCAGTTTCTGTACTAAAATTCCATTAGGTCCCATTATATCATTCTTTTTCCAATAGATATTAATGTTATTTTGCTGTAACATAACAGTTTTTCCATTTTACACTTGATTACCTTTAATATTTTAAACAACTATTTTAATTAATATTTTTTTATATGAAAGCTTTTGCCTAGAAGAATGTATCCCTTCTCTTGCTGTCTCTGTTGACAATCTGCCTGAATTTTGCAAATATTGCGATCTAAACTGCGCGAAAGATGGCGAAAAGTGCCTAAAAAGCCGCATCCATCGAATAAATATGGCATCAATTTTGGGCTTTTTTTTAAAATAATATAAAAATCATTCGCTTTTTCAAAACTATTGCAGTCTGTGTGGATTTCCAAAAATACTACATTCCGGGACTTAAAGTCCCGGATTCTGCTTTTTTTTAATTTTTTTTTTAAAAAGTTTGTCAGAATCCGGGAGTTTGACTCCCGGATTCTGAAAAGCTGTTTTTTTTTTTAATTGAAATGTCTACTAGTTGTGGCAAATGGGAAGCATTTAACAAAAAAAACCAGCTTTTTAATTAAAAAAGCAGATTCCAATTGATTCACCGCCTTCAATTGATCACCATACTCAAGGATAGTCCATGATAATACCGTTGCAGTGAAAGCCATTGGAAATTCGAACTTCATATGATCCCCCGCATCAAACATCCCTTTTGAAAGATCCAAATTTGCATCCCTTCCATCTTTTAAAGCTGAATCTCCCCTCCAAGATATCTTATTATCCACCAATTTCCCAGCTGCAGCATTAATTTGGGAGTGTTCCACCATTAATAAAATATTAATTCCCATTAATGGGAAAAAGAAGACAAGTAAATGTAATCTCAGTCGAAGTCATCTCGAAGTGAAAATTTACCAGCAGACACATTGAGTCAGTTACCTTAATTAAATCTATAGAATTTCTGTTAAACAAAAGCCAATACATTGATATCACTTCATTCAACGTCGAAGTTGTTAATGCAACAAGTCATAGAGAGACTCAAAAATTCAGTATGGTAAAATTTTAAAAATAACAAGAATCAAATGATGATTGACGAAACAATGATGAGTTCTTACGTTCCCATTATAAAAAATTTAAAAATCAAAAGAGAACTATATAAACACATAAACAGATCAAATTTCATTACACATTTACAGAAAAAGAACGGTGATAGATCAAAGAAAGGGCGCAGCAATGTACATTTTTGTATGTCAAAAAACTGCATAGCAACTTTGAGAGCATCGGCATATTTCTGCGTGACGGCCCCTGGAGGCCCCAGAACTGTTTCAGCCTGAGTGCACTTTGTGCTTCAAAGTCAAGAAAACTGCAAATCCAATCGCAGCCAAAACTATGAACACCAGGTAAATGCTTCCCATATGCACATTTCAATTAAAAAAAACCAGATTTTCAGAATCCGGGAGTTTGACTCCTGGATTCTGACACCTTTTAAAAAAAATTAAAAAATGTAGAATCCGGAATTTTAAGTCCCGGATTGTATTATTTTTGGAAATCCACACAGACTGCAACAGTTTTGAAAATGGGAATTATTTTTGTATTATTTTAAAAAAAAAGCCCATCAATTTTAGTCAATATAATTTAGGATTCCAATGCAATATAAATAAAATAAGTTATCGGTGTACCAAAGTCTGACTTTCATTGCTTGAATATGTGAAAAAATATACTTCATGTTCCATACTATGTATTTGTACAAAGCTGTAGCATAATTAGCTTTTGAATAGAATTAAAATAAATACCAAACATAGCCTTCTTTTATGTATAGTTATTTAATATATTAATTATTTAAACAAAGGCATACTACTATATATCCATTTAACTAATTATCTGATGCTAATCAACAATAGGTGAATTAATGTTGATATCTACTGTGAAGTATATCATTTGATTCGCTTAAAATACTCTCATTACTTCTAGAATTCCACTCATTCAAAATGCATAATTTTAGTTCTGACTTGAAAAAGATGATTGTTATAATTACGTTTTGAACTTGGAATCTGATCCCAAATTTGAGTCCTAGTGTCGAAGTCATAAATAGTTGTTATTTGACTAACCAAGATTTGTATGTAGCCTGTCAGATCAAATGTTTATCATTAGACAAAAAGCTATAGTTAATAGACAATATACAACTTTATTTTATTTATAAATGACAGCGCAGAATGCATCTATTTTGTACATTAGGATTGGACTGTCAGGCCCACCTGTTTGGGGAGGTGCATGTTTAACTGCTGGTGTTTTCTCATTTTCCTAAATCAGTTTTATCCTTTCTCGATCGCTGGTCAATCCCAAGCAGAGATGATATTGTCCCTTAAGATCTGAACGTCACATTTTTACAGTCCACCTTACGTATCAGATCAAACGGCGCAACGTCGACAGCTTGACGTACGAGTGTCCGGGAGGTCACACATCCCATTACTACGCATGCAGATTTAGTTCACATGCATTGTAACGCCCCAAAATCCTTAGGACCGCATTATGCATTGTTTATTTTATAACGGGTATTATGAAATGTTTATGTATCGCTGATCTTTTAATTTCAGAAGATAAGATGTGGCGCGGCTGGTTCAGCAGGTGACTCCAAGGGTAGTGCACGAGCAGGTTTTAAAATGATTGAAAACATTTCTGTAGGAGGACAAATGATTTCTTTTGAAAAAGGTTTGGTATTTTATCAAATTTTTTAAGTGTGTCATGCTTGATTTCACAAGTAGCTTGCCACTAATCCCTTCCATATTTAAATATGTTTTCAAAGTAAGACCTTTATCATTTGCAAAGAAATTCTTTAGTGTTCTTCGAAAAAGTTTTTCCAGAAAAGCTCGTGTGATTGCTCAGGGAGAAGATCCAGCAGGAACTATCTACCGTCGCAAAGTTTGTTTAAGGCAAGTAAAAGCTGTTTTTTTGACTCACCATTTAAAGTATATATTGATGTTTTTGAGTCTTCTTGACTAGATGTTATGTTATGTTTAGTGTTCATGTTTTAAATGATTTATACATGTTCAAAGGAAAGAAGATGGGTTCAAAAATGATGTTTTGATGTTTATGATGCTTCCGAAATGTTTTCCAGAAAGTTTGTAATGGTTTAAAGTGCTGAGAATTCGAGTTTATTCCCAGAAAGTTTATGAATGTTCTTCGATTTAGCAGTTGTAATATCAGAAATTGATAACGGTGTAATCGGTAGTTGCTAGTCGAACCATTATGAGTTTGGTTTGATAGGCAACGGCTGGTAGCATAGTTGTTGTTTTGATGTTACGTATATCTAGTTTTATTCTAGCAGTTGCATTTCCTTGGTAAAATCCAGCAGCTGTGTTGTTTTGTAAATTCAGTAGATGCACTGTTCATCAGCAGGTGAATGTTTGTTATTAAAATCCAGTAGATGCACTGTTCACCAGCAGAAGCATTTTATTGTAATAGTTCAGCAGTTGCTCGATTCGCTTCTAAGTACTGTTCATTACAGCTGGTATTAGTCTTGCGACTGGTACTATTCTTTGCGTCTGGATTTCTATTCCTTACAACTGGTTTCATTTCTTGCGACTGATTTTATTGTTGCGACAGATTTCTTTGAACGACATCGTTTTGTTTAGTATGAAACACTCCAAAGTTGCGTCTGGTTTCTACTGTTCATTGCGACTGGTTTTTGACATTTTTCCTACGGCTGGTCGATATGTTAACGACGCCGTTTTGTTGAAAATAAGACCTTGCGACTGGTTCTTGTCTTGCGATTGGTTCCTATTCGTTGCGACTGGTACTGTTCACTACGTCTGATTTTATCCTACGACTGGTTTCTCTTGAGACTGGTTTCATCACATGTTATGAATCCAAGGTTCGAATTCGATACTCAGTAGAATTTTAAAGTGGAAGCAAAAGTCTTAAAACGAAGGAACCCAAGGATTTTGAGAAAGAAGTTTTACGAAAGATGTTAAAGGAACAAAAGTTTATTTTAATATTTATGGCAAAGATAACAGACGGTCATAAAGAGAAGGGTGAGCAGTCGACTAGATGTCGGTTGCCCCAACGTAAAGAAGCCAATGACTAAGGCTGATATCAGTAGTCACTTGATCAGGTGCAACACGGACCTAAGGAGAGCTTCTAAGCCATAAATCTAAGGAAAATAATATTAATGTTGAGATTTGGGTTACACTTCCCTGTCTCCAAGTTATGAATGTTTAAGAAATATTTATGTAACGCCCCAAAAATCCTTAGGACCACATTATGCATTTGTTTATTTTATAATGGGTATTATGAAATGTTTATGTATCGCTGATCTTTTAATTTCAGAAGATAAGATGTGGCGCGGCTGGTTCAGCAGGTGACTCACGAGCAGGTTTTAAAATGATTAAAAATATTTATTTAGGAGGACAAATGATTTCTTTTGAAAAAGGTTTGGTGTTTTACAAATTTAAAATAAGAGGGAGGGAATTTTACCAAAATTTTCTAAGTGTGTCATGCTTGATTTCACAAGTAGCTTGCCACTAATCCCTTCCATATTTAAACATGTTTTCAAAGCAAGACCTTTATCATTTGCAAGAAAATTCTCTAGTGTTCTTCGAAATAAATTCCAGAAAAGCTCGTGTGATTGCTCAGGGAGAAGATCCAGCAGGAACTAGCTACCATTGCAAGTTTTGTTTAAGGCAAGTAAAAACTGATTCTTGACTCACCATTTAAAGCATATATTGATGTTCTTGAGTCTCCTTGCCTATATGTTATGTTATGTGTAGTGTTCATGTTTAAAACTTTGAGAATTCAAGTTTATTCCCAAGAAGTTTATGAATGTTCTTCAATTTAGTAGTTGTAATATCAGAATTGGATAACGGTGTAATCGATAGTTGCTAGTCGAATCATTATGAAGTATGACGGTTGATAGCATAGTTGTTGTTTTGATGTTACATATATTCAGTTTTATTCTAGCAGTTGCATTTCCTTGTTAAAATCCAGCAGCTGCGTTGTTTTCGTAAATTCAGCAGATGCACTGTTCATCAGCAGGTGCATATTTGTTATTAAAATCCAGTAGATGCACTGTTCATCAGCAGATGTATTTTTATTGTTAAATTTCAGCAGTTGTAATATTCGTTTCAAAAAGTACTGTTCATTGCGACCGGTTATTTCCTTGCTTCTGGTTTCTACTGTTCATTGCGACTGGTTGTTAATATTTTCCCTGCGGCTGATCGATATGTTAACGACGCCGTTTCAATTAAAAGTACCTTACCGCTGGTCCCTTTTTAAGTAAAATCCTTGCGTCTGGTTTTACATATGTTAGCGTTTTCTTGCGACTGGTCGTTGAACACTTTTCTTACGGCTGGTTGACGCGCTAACGATGTCGTTTCACTTAGTATGTTTAAAAAGCTCTTGCAGCCGATTTTATCCTTGCAGCTGGTTTTATTCCTTTCGACTGGTTCCTCTTGCGACTGGTCTCATGTTAATGATTATGAATCCAAAATTTGAATTCGATACTCAGTGAAATTTCAAAGTGGAAGCAAAAGTTTTAAAACGATGGAACTCGAGGATTTTGAGAAAGAAGTTTTTACGGAAGATGTTAAAGGAACAAAAGTTTATTTTAAGATTTATGGCAAAGATAACAGACGATCATAACGAGAAGGGTGAGCAGCCGTCTAGATGTCGGTTGCCCCAATGAAAAGAAGCCAAAGGCTAAGACTGATATCAGTAGTCACTTGATCAGGTGCAACACGGACCTAAGGAGAGCTTCTGAGCCATAAATCTAAGAAAAATAATGTTAATGTTGAGATCTGGATTATATTCCCCTGTCTCCAAGTTTACGAATGTTTAAGAAATGTTTACGTATTGATGTTCCTTTAACTTATGAAATGATACGAAGTCCATCTGCGTATTTGTTCTTGTTATTATTCAGGTTTTACTTGCTGAGCCCCTAGGCTCACTAGCTTTTAAAAACTGGTGCAGGTGCGTACAGCTGAGGAGCGAACGAGCTGGTGAAATGTGAATCAGCTGCTGGGTGATGCGTGTTTATCAATGGACAACGTATTCCGTGTCGTAGCAGTCATTCAAACAAGTTTCAGCAGTTGGCGCAAATTAAGTGTTTGTTAGTTTCGTCTCGGTGTTTCTATTTCTTTTGAAGTTATAAGAGATACAGCTTATAACAAATTATCTTTTAGCCCTTATTTTGTTTTGAAATTTTAATTACCCCTAAACTCGTGGCCCCGTTGGGTTCGGGCGTCACAGTTTACGTATTGATGTTCCTTTAACTTATGAAATGATCAGATGTCCACCTGGTATTTGAACTTGTTATTATTCAGGTTTTACTTGCTGAGCCACTAGGCTCATTAGCTTTTAAAATGGTGCAGGTGCGACAGCTGAGGAGAGAACATGTGGTGAAACTTGAATCTGCTGCTGGGTGATGTGTGTTTATCAATGGCCAACGTATTCCGTGTCGTAGCAGTCGTTGTTTTGTATCTTAGAAGTACTGTATTGAAATCAATTACAACAGCTGTTTATTCATGTAGAAATTCAGATGTTGTAAATCGCAATTGCAAAGTTATATATATATGACCCTGTTTTCCGCAACAAGTTTCAGCAGTTGGCGCGCAAATTTAAATGTTTGTTAGTTTTGTCTTCGAGTTTCTATTCCCTTTTAAGTTATAAGGGATACAGCTTATAACAAATTATCTTTTAACCATTCTCTTGTTTCGAAATTTTTATTTAACCAAATCTCGTGGCCCCGTTGGATTCGGACGCCACATGCATCCTCCTTTAATTACTTAATGATGCTTGCCCTCGAAGGTATAAATCGGGATTATGACTTTCTATTCGTATATACTTTATATGTATTTTTAATACATATTATTGACCAATATAATTTCGGGCGGAACGTTTATAATATATTTCCTTAGTCCCAAAGCTTTCAGAACCTAAATCACGTTCAATCTTCTGTTCCTGAGTATGGAATAAATTAATAAGTGATTATATTTTTCTAAAATAAATTTGTGGCAAAAAATGTATGACCACTCCATTTTTAAATGTTACAAACACAGTGGGATTAACCGACTCAACTCAAAACTATCGACTCCGATCCTGTTTGAGCTTCTTGACGCTTTCGAATTAAAGGATAATTTGATGACAAAACATATCTACGAATTTGTTTTTTGTTGTTCGAGCATTTATTACAAAATGCTCGCGACAACTACCAAAAATTCGTAGTATTCAATTTTCAAAATTTGTCAACCTCATCCTATTTCATTTATTATTGTTCGCTGTATTCTTACTTTTCTTAAAAAATTTGAATGACGTTTCCGAAATTGTCCAACACTTGCAATCAATTCCCTCACCTAAACTTAGACTCTTCAAAATTTTTTTATATAATTACTATAGAAGCTATAACAGATGAGGTAGCTAGCCCAGAGATAGACGAGTTGATAAGATTTGAGGTGATGTGGGAGTAACTTATCCTGCTTCACGAGTTCGATTCTCGTATGGAGCATATTCTCCACTGAAATATTATGGGGTATGCTCCGAGAGCTCGGACCCCTGACTACTCGTGCATATCCCTCAATTTAAAACTTATATGGATCAAGGTCCAAGGGACCTCTGATCTTTACATATAGTTAACCCATCAATATACTAACTTTTTATTTAAATAACAGATGAGGCATCAAATGGGAATTTTTTTATCATGTTTTAAGTTATTGTGTAAAAATACTAATATTAAGTATACGACACACATAGATACTATTTTAACATGATTATATATATTTAATATTCTACACAACCCATTTTTCCACCTCTTTCCTGACTATCACGTGGCACCATTGTGATTGGACTAATATTTTAAATTTAATATTTTTGTTATTTTTTTTAAATCTAGACCAATGATATGATGTTACGTAGCAGTTGGGAAGGAGTCGGAGAAATCAGATGTTAAGGATAGGAAGAAATTGGCCGTGGATGATATATATATATGATTTTGGAAACATGTGAAGGAGTGCGGTCAACGGAGGGACATTTCTCCTCCCATCACGACTGTCTGCATATTTATATCGACAACTCCATCACCAACCTTCATTCAATTCCCACAATCTTCCATTTCTTTGATCTGATGGGTTATCTTACCTGCAAGGCAGAATCATCCATCTCCACAGCCGATTCCCACTCCTCTGCTTCCACCTCTTCCTCCGCCAGAGGTAAAGAAGAGAACCCCATTACCATCCAAGAATTCAACTACAAAGATCTTGAATTGGCCACAAACAATTTCTCCGATGCGAAGCTTCTCGGCCGAGGCAGCCATGGCCTTGTGTACAAGGGAGTCCTCCGTGGTGGCCGTCTCGTTGCGATCAAGAAACGCTCCAGGATGGAGAAACCGAGCGAATTCGACAACGAGTTCGACATTTTGTCTACACTCCAGAGCCCAAGATTGGTCAATCTGGTTGGGTTCACCAAGTCCAGCTCCCGCTCCCAAGATCGACTCTTGGTGGTTGAATTCATGAGCAACGGCACTCTCTATGATGTTTTGCATTTGAATTCTAAGCTTCTGAGTTGGGGTAGAAGGATAAAACTGGCCCTGCAAACCGCTAAAGCCATTGACACGCTACATTCTTTGGACCCGCCTGTAATTCATAGAGATATCAAGTCCGCTAATGTTTTGATTGACAGGAATTTCAACGCGAGATTAGGCGATTTCGGGTTTGCTTTGAGGTGTGTGGATGATTACAGGTTGAGGTCTACTCCCCCTGCAGGGACAATGGGGTACTTGGATCCTGGTTATGTGACACCTGATAATTTAAGTACCAAGACTGATGTTTTTAGCTTTGGGATATTGCTTTTAGAGATCATTAGTGGGAGGAAGGCTATTGATGTGGGGCATTCGCCGCCTTCTATCGTCGATTGGGCCATACCTCTGATCAGGAAAGGGAATTTGTTGGACATATATGATCCTAGGATTGGTCCTCCCAAGGATGTTTCTGTGAGGAAACAGCTGGCTGTGGTGGCTGCTAAGTGTGTGAGGTCTTGTAGGGAGAGGCGCCCGTCGATGTGGGATGTGGTCCAATGTTTGAGTGAGCTGAGCAAGCTGGCTCCACTCCATTCTTGGAACGGTCTGGCTAATCCTTGTTTGATGGTTGAGTCAGTAGGAAAGCCAGTTAAATCAAGAACTTGTCGGGCTGATTCGAATGGGATGGATGCTGATAGTTGGAATGTTGGAGCCGGAAAGCAGCTCCTCAGGAATTCGAGGAGAGTGTACTCCGATTTAGGGGTCCGGAGCAATTTGATGGAATTGATGGCTGACCATATTGGTGATGTAGAACCTGAGTTGGGATCAGCTAGAAAGGCTTCAAGTTTTAGACTTGAAAGTTCTGGGCTCTTTGGCACGACCGATTTTCGCGCCATGGTTCTTGGGATGGATAGATTGTCGAAGAGGAACCATTTGATTGAGGAGAACTCGGATTCATTTTCAAGAAAAGATGACAGGAATGTCGGATCAGATTCGGTTACTCGGGCTGTGGATCCTGGCCATTTGATGACTACATAAGATTTTTCAGTCTTAGCTAGGCCATGCTGTTGTATGTTATACTACTTGGTATTCAAAATTAAATAACTTATTACATATTTCTGTGAGTCACTGGTGAGTGAGCAGCCTCTGGTGTAAAAGGTGGTTCCATTATTCATGTTCATTTGTTGTTGGTTTCAATTTATCATGTTGATTCTGAAGAATTTAAACACAAAGAATGCTTCTCTGGTGATTTTCTTGAAGAAAAAGAAACCGCAACCAGTTCTGGTTCATTTCAAGAAAAGAAAACTTCAACCATGTTCTCTGTTAGGCATCGATCAAGGCAATGAAATATGATGTTGGAACCGAAATCCTTCAATTAAAACATATGAGAAACAAAATAAAATGAGAGAGGCGAGGTTAAGGAGCCCAATTACTTATATTATAAAATATAAACTATTTCAGGAGCTTATAATATGCTATGTGTTATTTTTAAAATAAGTTATTAAACTATTTGGATAAACTTATTTTAAACAATTAAAGATATTTGTGTGTTTTGTATCACGAGATAAAATTGTCATTAGTTGGAAAAAATTAAAATAAATATTTAATGTATCTAACAAATAAGTTGTTAGGGTATCATATTATAGAGTAGTAATGGAGATTTAAGAAAAAGATATAAGAATATTTTGGAAAATCAAATGTTAAAATAAGATTAAGTAGCTGAGGTAAGTTGATCGGCTCCTTTTATATATATATATATTGCTTGGTCATATAGGTTAGAGTGTGACATGCTCTTCTTTTCGTTTTCGACACTGGAAAATATAAAATAATGAAAAGTCTGGTTATGTAGGCCGACTTCTTATTGTACTTCTTTTTTTTTATATACCATAAGAAGCCCACCTCCTCGACAAAAAAACAAAAGATTACGGAAACGGGGTTAAGGCAAAACCGGATGTGAGAGTTCTTGAGGTGCACCAAATAATGAACTCCTAGCTCAAGTCCGCGTTGAAGACTAGGAAATACTTTGCATACGTTTGGACAAGTTTTTAGAAAACGTTTTTATGTTTTTAGAGTTGAGAAACTTAAAATATATGTTTGGATAATATTTTTATAAAACATTATTGATAAATATTTTTAAAAACTACTTTGAAAGTATAATCTCTTTAAAGAAGTGAAATATATTATATAATATTTTTTAATACAATATATAGGTAAAATTATATGAAGGGTCAACAAATTTTTTCATTAGATTAATTGTTTAATTGATCTTTTAATAAATCATTTTAAAAAATAGTTTCTAACCTTTATTTTTATTTAAAATTATTTTTATAAAGAATTTGTCCAAACACATACCGTTTGGATCGTAAACACAAAGGTTGGAGTTTAGAGGGGTTGAATAAACTCCATTCAAAAACCGTGTTTTAAAAATTGTTTGCAATTCAGTTGAGTTAACAGCCAACTGCTCGTACTCAACTCTATTTTCTTGAACAATAATATTTTATGCGGAAAAATTTTCAATCAAACAGTGAATGTAAAATGAATGTGTGCAATAAAAATAATAGGGACAGAGATTTGTTTATGGAAGTTCGAAGCAATGCTTCTACGTCTTCCCTTCTTCCTAACAAGGAATTTCCACTAGAAGGGTTTGATTTATACAACCACTTGTAAAAATCCACTTCGTCAAGCTGCACTTGAGCTGAATTTCTAGTCTCACAAGATGTGAAAACCCAAAAATTTAGTTTCAGGAAATAGAGCAAAAAAAAAAAATTAAAAAAAATTCACCTGCTGGTCGAAATTCAGCAGCGACGCAAATTCAGCAGCGGGCCATTCAGCGACGCAAATTCAGCAGTTGGCCATTAAGCGACGCAAAGTCAGCAGCTAGCGATTTAGAGACGCAAATTCTATTTCTAGACTTAGACCTACCCCGAACATGCATAACTTCACCCCCATTAGTTTTAGTTCTTCTGTGGGCCTTAAGGTCTAATTCTTTACTTTTTAATCCACTAATTACAGTTTCTAGTGTGATTTTATCCCTTCCATATTTTATTGCTGACCTTACATCAGCATAGTCATCAGGAATTGCATTCAATAGCACAATTGGAGTATAGTCATCAATATTTTTATCACCAGTTAATTTAATATCTTGTATAAGTTTGGTGAAAACATCTAAGTTACCATCTAGGTCTTTATTTAAATCTAGTTTGAACCTAAAGAATTTTTCCAATAGAAACATTTTACTAGGTAATGATGTTTCAGTGTATAATTCCTGTAGTTTCTCCCAGAGGAGTTTAGCTGAGTCAAGTTTACCGCATTTTCTTAACACTGCGTCAGACAGGTTTAATATTATAGAGGAATATGCAAATTCATCATCCTCTTTTCTTTTCGAGGCAGACACATCCTCGGCATAAGCCTCGGGGTCAATTGCCTTATGCACTTTTTGTTGAATTAGGATACCTTTAATTTTCTGTTGCCAAATAGAGAAATCTGTTTTACCATTAAACGGTTCTAAGTTATATGCAGTCATAGTAGCCATTTAACACACAGAAAATACTGTTATGGCACACCAGATTAACACAGCAGAAGACAATGATTTAGGCACTTAGAACAGCAGCTGTAAAACAGAATGTTAACAGCAACAATGCAGCAGACAACAGTATTATGATCAAGGCAGTAACAGGCAGTCAGAATCAATTCAACAGGCAATTCCAACACAGTGCAAAACCAGCAGATACCGAACAGACACTAATACACACAACAGGTATCAAAGCAGTGACCAGATTGTAACAAACAGATAATTGCTGATAGTAGAGGCTGGGCAGGAGGTTCTAGGCACACGGGATTCCTCAACACACTCTAGGTGTGCGGTCAAGGTGCCTTGGACAGAACTCCCTTACACAGCCCTGTGGGGAACAGTGTGAGATAGACTCACACTATCAGCCCTGGAGTACTACAACACACAGTACTCAAATTTATATATTGGTACTGTAACAATTTACAGTACACCTTAGGCACACAAGGGACAGAATTTTACCACCCAGAGGCCAATGCTCTGGGGTTAGGGTTCCCTACAGCTAGCACAGTCTTCTTGGATGCTTCCAGCCTACAGCAGGTTCCTGATGCACGGCTCCCAGCCGACACAAGGTCCAAATACCCGAACCAGTGGCTCCAGTCACGAACCAGAGGCTCCAGTCACGAACCAGAGGTGCCAGTTAAGGAACCCGAGGCTCAAGTTAATGGACCAGTGGCTCAAGCAACGAACCAGTGGCTCTGATACCACTGTAGGGTGTTCTCAGCTTCACTCCAGTACCTGCACAGAGCCAAAACACCACTGCAAGCCAACTTCAGTCACCTGTAACCTGCACAGAAACTCAAACACTGCAAGCCAACATATACAACAACAACAGTATACGAACCAACACAATATACTGTTAAGTGCAAATCTGTTCCACAAGGGAAATAAAGAACCCAATCTAACAAGATTGGTCCGGCTCAGTCACTGTGACTGAGAAACCACTTCTCAACACTGAATCCTAATCGAAACCAAGGTATAGAACACAAGGTGGGATGGTATACTGGACAGCCTTGAACCCAGTGAAGGAACCACACACCCGAACCCAGTAGCCACAAACCAGTAGCTATAACAGCCTCTCACAATACTCTCGAACCCACTGCCTGAACAGCCCCTCAACCCATCTCTCAGACCACTGCCTGAACAGCCCCTCTCAGAACACTGCCGTGCCCCTCGTGGTCTCACCTTCCCCTACACAGAACGGAAGTTCAAGATTGGTACAGGTTGAGCACCACCTCACCGGGATACCACGACAACCTCACTGTTTTACACACAGAAAACAGAACACACGGTCGTGCTTCAACGGAGAAGAACAGCGGAGCCTGTGACTCACGAAGAGTCACTGAACCCAGCGCTAACTTCTCAACGGAGAAGACCAGCCGGGGCGATGAAGAGAAAAGGGGGCAGCGACGATTAGGGTTGAGAAGAAGAAAGGGGATCGAATGTTGCTAATCAGACACATGAGGGAGCGTGTATTAAAGAGATCAAAAAAGACAGGATGTTAGGTAGAAATCCAGCGGCCGAAAGTAAGCAATAAATGAAAGGTTTGGGCTTGGGCTCACATAACAGGACAAGGGCTTGGGCCAATATAACAACACTCCCGTCAGTGGCCGTGGGAACTGAACCTTGGTTCTTCTTCAAGTAAGTGAGAACAAATTCCAAAATATTTTACAAAAGTTTTTTTTATAAACTTGTTCAAATAGATCTTAAAACTATTTGCACAGTTATTTTACGAATAAATTTTTATATGTAAAAGTGTGTTTGAACGATGGTTTTTGGGAAATTATGGTAGATCCTTAAAATCTACCTTTTTTGATGTCATGCATGGTTTTGTCCCATTTTGTCGCGTATTTGGATCCACGGTTTTTATCAAAAAAGCCCAAAAATCATTTTTCCTTTGTTTTTCAAAAGGTATATTAAAGAATAATTTTTAAAAACTATTTGTAAAAATATTTTATAAAAAATTTGTCCAAACATATATTTTAGATTTTTTCTAGTAAACATTAAAAACGTTTTTAAAGTTGTTGTCCAACCTTAATTTATTCCAAGTCCTTTATTATTTAGTATTCGTTACATTTTCATAATTCATTCAATTCCCAAAATAAATAATATGAAATTAGCGCTGGATCCTTAATATTAAAAAACAATTAAGGAGATTTGGATAAGAAAAACACCTCTTTTTCTATATATGTAAAATATAGAAGCAAATCATATAATTAAGGAGGCCGACTCCTAATTATTGTAAAAAAATAAGATCAAAAAGCCGAGTTATCAGATATTCTAGAATGCCCAGAAATATTAATAAATTCTGGAGTATGCTCTTCCATGACCCGTTGTCTGAGTTTTTTTTATATCTGGAAATGAGTTCTATCTTGATTGGAGGGGACGGATATATCTGAGTTATGTTTAGATACTCAACTGTAATTTGCATGCCCTCCCTATAATATATTTCGGAGACATTATTGTTTCATTAATTTCTCATGCATGTTATATAACTTCCTAGCTACGTTTTCTTGCTCCCGTTTCTACAAAATCAAACAATTATTTGTTTAATCTTCAAACTGGACATTAATTAACCTTGAATTGGATTCTTGTTCACTTTTTCTTACCAAGATTTCAACAACAAATCCATGACAGACAAACACTGGAAATTAGTTTCATGAAGATTTTAGGTACTTAGTTGGAAAACTAGCTGGCTAGCTGCATGGCTCACGTGCTACCCCGAGCTTAGAATTGGGGACGTCGATGAGGATGCGGTGGTTCTGCTGCTGGAAGTTGGCGATGACGTTGAGGACAGAGTTGACGTTGTCCGGCGCCGCCGCGATTGCGAGGCAGGAGGTGGTGCCCGCGCTGCTGCGGATGAGGAAGTTGTCCGGCGGGAGTGTGAAGTTCATGCCTGAGAACATCAAGGTTATGGTGGGGACTGTGACGGGCACGGTGTAGCAGGTGTCGAAGCCGCCCAACGTCGAGATGGTGGCGTTGCCCATCTTCCGCCGGAACTCATCTCTCACGGCGGTGTAGGCCGGCTTCACGAGACTCGTGAATATTGTTCCTGTTGGTAATATATAATAACAAATTGAATTGTATAGGGTAAGAATTTACCAACATTGGATTGATCAGGTATTCTTGATTAACAAGTACCTGAATCGAAGACCGTCCCGGCGCCGGTGGTAGGGTCGAACGCGAAAGCACTTGGAGGGATGTTAACGACTGTTCTTCCGACCCTAATTGCCAACAGATTCACATAGTAGAGGGATGATCTTCTCGGATTTCTCAGCAATGGGGTGGTTTTTATCCTCTTGGGCTGGCTATTGACCCCAAGCCGGAGTGATCCGGTGAAATTGTTAGACTTGTAACTAGGCAGACAATAAGAGAATGTGGACAGATATAGGCTGCTGGATTGGGTCACTAGAGACATCGGGCCTCGGCCCAAGCCCAACAATCCTTGCGCCGGTAGGGACGTGCCGGTCGAGTTTTGGACGCAGGCGAAGGTGTAACCGACGATGGAATCGGTCGCAAGGGTGATGTTGTCTTGAGCTAGGGTTGCCGAGATGGCCGAGTTGCCATAGGTGGTGGTGTACCCACATGTGGTGCCGCCACAACTTGGGTTGGGTACCTGATTGTTAGAGACAACAAACAAAAGTTCTTATGTTTCTAAGTTCTAACTCTAATATTTATACATTTTGAAATTTAAGTCGAATAAGGGAGTGAAATCATACTTCTATGATACTGTTGTACAAATGAATATATAATCTGTATAAAATTTAAAATGTAGGCGGTGAGATTTCACCTACCCAATACATTATGAAGGACAAAAGAGAAGGACAAGTCGAGGGAGAGGACAAAGGATTCAAAACAGCTATAGGAAGAATAATGGATTTATCTGGACTTGAATGCAGAGGAATATAAATGTGATATAATTTACCTCAAATATTTATTTATACACAAATATGTCAGAAAGTAAATATAATCAGATAGGTAAAGATATAATTTTCTTTGAACGGAACATTAATATTATGTAATGACATGAAATTTTTCAGTTAATTTAAATATATTAATCATTGTCAATTCATATATTGTTGGATCCGGACGCAATCTTTATTTTGATAATCCAAAAATAGTTTTTGTGTTTCTAATATTTGGAAAAAGTGTAGTGTGCGGAAGTATAAAGATGCCAAAGCGGATTAAAAAATTTATCGGATAACAATGTTCATGCCAATATATTGGATGAAGAAGATCAAGCAGACCAAAAAAAGATCATCCAGATAAGAAGTCTTTCGGATAATAGAGTCTAGAGAAAGAGTCTTCCAGTCGAAAAGAAGCTGACCGGATAAAATAGCTCAACCGAACGAAGAAGTTTTATTGGATAAAGAAGAGCTTCTGGATTAAATCCTTCTACCGGATAAAGAAGTTCACATGCTCAATGAATATTCACCCGACAATTAATATCAAGAATTTTCACAGGACAATAAATATATAGCTTTTCGGATGATTACGCACAAGAGATGTTCGTCCGGAAAAGAAAACTATATCTACATAAAAGAAGTTCTTCTACAAAACAAACTCATTGCTATTAAAGATATCATCCGAAAAAAAAGAAGTCTTTCTATGCTTGAAGAAGAGTTTCATTTAGATAAATGAAGACGTTCAAAGAATTCCATCTTGTTACATAAGATTCACCGTTTCAATTCAGCGGGATAAAGAAGATTCTCACCACTCATAGAGCTCAACGGGAAAAAGAAGAACAGGATGTGCATTTTAATGAGAACAATATAAGGGTATTTATTTTGATAGGACATTTTGAGGCTAAGAATGAAGAACGAAGATCCAAACCATGAAAGTTCGAATCAGCTCATACATGCATGGGACTTCGAACGTTGTCTCCTTCACTCGAATGTTGCAAAAATATCTATATAAGGAGCCATCTTAAAGTGGAAAACAAGAAAAAAAGAAGAGAGAAAAACATAGTGAGGAAAAGAGAAAGAAGCAGAAAACAAAGAGTTCATCTCATGTGGAATAAAAATAGATTTATTACCAAAGTGGAGTACTTAGCACTCTCAGTACATGAGGTTAAAATTGGGACTGTTGAATGATAGTATTTGACACAAATATATTAAACTTTGTGAGAATTCAAATTAATAAATCATTGTTTGAACATATAGTGAACTAGAGCTCAAGGTATTAAATCATTGTTTGATTTTATAGTTGAGTACATGATAGGAGTTTCAGTACATGCAACGGGTAAATCCTATATATGAAGTGGGCTGTTACAAATGAATTGTAAAGCCAAAGTCTTCGAGTGGAATCGTTTTGAAAACAAATGAAGATGAGATGTAAATGGATTGAGCCTTCGAACTTACGCAAACAAATAAGTGGGCATTTACTTTACTACAATACATATTCAGCTTGCATTGTTTTCTTCATATCAAGATCAGATAAACTTTCACAGTTTTCCTCGACAGCATTTCACCCGTTTGATTTGATTGAGTATGGATAAATAACCAAGTGTTATTTTATTCAAAGAAAAACCAAAGAGGATAAACAGTTTTATCCGAATAAAACATTGATGAAATATTTTAACTGAAAAACTAAAAAAGGATCAAAACTTTTATCCGGAGCAAAGTTTCCCATTTACTTCCGTGCATTATGCTTTATTTGAAAAACCAAAGTCGATATAATTTCTCGATATTCAGTTCATATGTTGAATATTTTAAAACGAAGAGTTATTGCAATTCTGGTGAATACAATAACCAGGAACAAAAACCTGATGAGTGAATTTTGTCCGAAAAAAAGTTTTCTGTAGAATAACATCAGCGGATAAAATTTGGATAAAAATTTGTTTTCCGGAGGAATCTCAAGAAGATAAAATATGTTACATGGAGACATCAAAAAACAGATAAACTCTTTGTTTAGGAAAAAAGTTTTAAAAGTTCTCATAAAAATTTTTCAAGTTTTTAAAAGTTTATTGACACTCTAAACTCATTTTCGATTCCCAATATGCATCAATCTGAAAGGGCCGTAATATAAAATATTTATATATAAAAATATCCTTCCAGTCTTCTTTTCAGCTCAAGCTACTTGAATATTAAAATTTCACTATACAGTATGTACTAAAAGTGCCTTGATATATTAAATTTTTCAGGCTGAGGCTCTCAGACAAATCCAAGACATTAGAGCTTGAGAGTACCCGAGATGTTAACCTCCATTGCAACACAAACAAGGAAGGAAATGTGTCCAAAACAAGATGAAGAAAGTATCATAATACAAATTCAAGATAAAAAAGTTAATGATAATTCTTGAAACAATTTATGTCCAATGTATGGAGCCTAATCAGGACAATGTTGGCAAAAAACCAAAAACTGGGTAAAAACAAAAGGAAAAGGACGTTACATTAGGTACATAGATATTGCTCTCATTTTCTTTTAGGAAACCATACTGCGAGTCACTTTAATTAATAGTAATCAGACTAGATCTAAAACCCAACACCTTTACGTGGTAATTATAATGTCATATGCACGCCTAAAGACAAAAAAGAAACGAATGATTTTGGTTTAAATTTTAAATAAGTCCGATAAATAAATGAACAAATAAAAAAATTTATAGTAAATTTTTAAGAAGATAAACTAAATGAAAACGGGAACATGTACTGATTGATGACCTACACCACTCACGGGTGGCGCTGAAGTGGGCAAAACAACAAAACTAATTCAAAGTAATCACATGCATGCGCGCTAATAATTGAAACGGCCGTTTCCTTATCCACGGCGGCGCGTGGCAGCAGAGACTGATGAAAAACAACAGTACTCCGTATGTTTACGTACCTGGCTGCACTGCGGAGCACCGCAGGCAAGAGGTTTGAAGCTGGAAGACAGAGAGGGGACGAACGGGGCGACGGAGGAGCAGCCGACGCAACCAGCACAGGGAACGAGCGCTGCATCGCTGCTTGTGTCGACGGCCATTAGCAGCGTCTGCGCGGGGGTCCCTATCTTGGTCCGCACAATGTAGGTTGGGTTGAGGGTTATCGTCTTGCCGGAGGCGATGGGAGCTATGGATCTGCGGGCGACGAGGCTTGACAGGTAGAGCAGCCTGGACTCATCTCTGGACTGCATCTGGAGCACAGTCTGCTCCCAGGAGAGGGGTGATCCAGGGCTGTTTCCATGGAGGATCTGGAGGTTGAGGCATTGGGCTATAATTGGGAAGAACAGGAGAGCTAGTGAGAAAACAAGTGGCTTCATCTTCAATATTATTATGTTGTTTTACTTTGAGCTACGAGTGGGTTACATATATATATTCATATATATAGGGTTGTTTACGTGAGTATCGAGTGATGTAATAGTATCAGAAAGTGTCACATTTTTTAGGTGTCCACGTGTTTACACAACATACACACTTTATCGATTATATATATATATATATATATATACCTGTTTATAGTTACGTCGACAACATGATATAAGGCAAGCTTAAGGGAACGAAGAACAAAGGTCAGATCAGTTGAAGCAATTAACTGTATATGTTTTCTAAGATTGAGAAGTTAGAGTCAAAAATAAAATCAGAAGATTGTGTTTAATGGGGCCAAAATTCTGCCTCAGTTTCCTATATATGATAAAGAGAAGTCATATTATATATATATCGGATCTGATATCCTACACAACCAACTTCTCCATCTTCTTCCTCGATTATCACGCGTCATCGTATGGTTGGACCAACATTTTAAGTTCAATATTTTTGTTATGTTTTTAATAAATTCGAACCAATCACATGATGTCACGTGACAGTAGGAGGAATGAGGTGGAGAAGTTGGTTGTGCAGGCTGTCGGATTTGATATATATATATTTGCATTATATATGCGAAGATAGATATAAATATAAATAGACGATGGATGTAAGTAATTAACGGCACGGATATTCGTGCGGTGGTCAAGTTTGTAGATACTTCGTTTATGAAATTATATTAATGTGAGCATTAGTTAGTGCGATATTCAGTGTGGCATACGCGTTTTCTTAGAGGGATATTGTAATCATATATAATTTAGAGGTGGAATCCTGCGAATATCATGTGAGTGCTTTATTACACTTGAGACTCTTATTTAATTTATTTGTCTGTTAATTATACTAGTCGGTCTATATTTCACTTTTCTGAAAAATGGAGGAAATAAAGGTGACATCGAAGAACCTTGTAGGTCTGGGAAACATAGTGATGAATACTGTAACCACAAGTGTCGTCTATATATATATATAGAGAAAGAGAGGTTGTTTGCAAACAGACTGTATTCCATTAACGTTTTGCACAAATGGCATTGAGATGTCAGTGGTTTTCTGTCAAATTTTCTCATGATTTTTGTACCATTCATGAGCAAAGGAGGATGTATAATACATGAATATATATTATTTCCTTTGTGTATCTGTGTTGTCATCTTAATGTTTTTCATCAAAAATTGATTACGTGGACTTGGGAATGTTGGATTCAATCACATATTTTGAATAAAATAACGCAAGTTTCAGAATGCATGTGACAAATGTACGTATATATGCTTCATTTAAAAACTCATATATATACTTGATATGGTCTTGACTCTACATAACCATGCATTATTGATGTTTTCCGTTACATCGGAAGGATGGCAATTTCGTCGGTGGATTCGGGATCTCGCGAGAAAAACCTAAAACAGGATCTGTTTGGAGATTTTTTAATTACCTGAAACGGGACGGACGGGGATGAAAATCCCCGATTTATTCATGGGAGATGATAATGGCAAAAGCGATTGTCATCACGATCCATTCTCATCCTTGCAAATCAACGTTCCCATGGAGAAATTGGAACAAGAAAAAAAAATTGGATTGAAAAACCAACAAATAAAAAATTGCAAAAAAAATGATTCAGAACATCATCCCGTTTTAGTAATATTGAGGACCAAATCACAAATTGTTTAACAATTTTGAGCGATGTCGATTTTTAAATTTTGTGAACATTTAAATATTTCACCGAGATTAAATATTACAGTAAAAAAAATGTGCATCACGATGTTTTCAAATAATTTCGGTGCATGTAAGGTAGATATTATATAAAAGTACATAGGTTCACAGGCATAATAGGAACGAGTAAAGAAGACAGAATTGAATTATTAGATTACTGTGCACAAGAAAATATAAATGTGATATACGTAATAGCGACTCTTTAGAGCATCTCGTGCATGTCTTTTAGCCTATTGTTAAGATTACTCCTGTGAGAATATTTGCAAAATAATTTTTGACTTCTATATTACTGAATGAAATAGATTATTTTTAATTATTTTAGAGTTGATTGATTGCTATATATCATATATGTTATGGATGAAGGCCATAAAAACTTTGGCAATTCACTTTATTAGCTCCTATGTTTAGATAATTTATGTAGCTTTTAATTTCTAAATTTATTTTATTATATTAAAATTATCTTTTGATGATCACATTTTGTTAGAACTATGTTCAAATATAATAAGGAGTATCATTTATGTCTGTCTATCAATTATATATATATATATATATATATATATATGTGATATAATGGGCATCCAGTAATGTGGCAGCACCAGGGAGTGTCACATCCCTCGGTGCACACGATATCAATCCTGATATATAAATTTGTTTATATATATATATATTATAATTAGTTCGAAACTGAAAGTCGGAAATGTTATTTGAATTATGTTCAAGCTCGAAGTACAAAAATTAAAGATATTACAATTATTTTATTATATTAAAATTATCTTTTGATGATCACATTTTGTTAGAACTATGTTCAAATATAATAAGGAGTATCATTTATGTCTTTATTTGAATTACTTTTCAAGCTCGAAGTACAAAAACTAAAGATATTATAATTATTTATACCCATTAGAGAAAAAAGTTATTAACAGTTTCTAAATTTTCAAATATAGCTACATGGTTCATTGTCTTCTAGTTTCGGCTATTTTCTATGATTATTAACGTGGAATTGAACAATTCTGATTACATATATAAATAAAACTAAAACTTTGAAAGTGAATCAATAGAATATTTTCAAAAGCTTATATGACCATAGTGAAAAATTATACCTTATTCGAACAACATATAAATCATGTGATACGAGATGATATTTTATGTTGTTCGAAATCTTCATGCATTTTCCCTATATGTAGCCGCAAACAAATATTCAAGAAATATCCAAGAAATATGAGGAAACAATTTTTAGGTCCTTTCAATCTCCATAACGATAAATAATAGCTAACTCTAGCTGCAGGGTTCCCGAGCAACAGACAGCCTGGATTTGGACTCCTCTATTAGAATCCGGTGATTCTGTTGCTGGAAGCTGCCGATGACGTTGAGAACCGAGTTGACGCCGCCGTCGCTCTCCGCTGCCATGGCGAGGCATGTGGTGCTGCCGTAGGTGCTGCGGATGAGGAAGTTATCTGGCGGAAGTGTCACATTCATGCCCGTGAACATGAACGTTATGCTCGGTATGGTGACAGGCACCGTGTAGCACGTGTCGAAGCCGCCTAGCGACGACACGGTGGCGTTGCCCATCCGCCGTCGGAACTCATCCCTCACCGGAACATAAGCCGGCTTCACAAGAGTTGTGAACTGTACACCCGTGTCGAATATGGTCCCGGCCCCCGTGTCGGGATTAAATGCAAATGCGGATGGCGGGATGTTAACAATGTTTATTCCTACACGAATAGCAATAAGATTTACGTAGTATAGGGATGGTCTTCTATGGCTTTTAAGCAACGGGGTGGATTTGATATGGACAGGTTGGAATTTGGGCCCCAGTTTAAGTGATCCTGTGAAGCCTGATGATTTGTAGGTGGGCAAACAGTACGAGAATGTGGACTGGTAGACGGTTGGAGTTTGGGATATAAGGGATAATGGGCCTCGGCCCAGGCCCAATAAGCCTTGTGCCGGTAGGGACGTGCCCGTGGTACTCCGGACGCAGCCGAATGTGAAACCGGGGATGGGGTTGTCGGCTAAGGTCAGGGTGTCCCCAGCAAGGTTTGCGGTGACATTGGAGTTGCCATATATCTGGCTGAAACCACAACCGATCCTTCCACAAGTTGGATTAAGGACCTGAAATTTGAAACTTTTGGTATTAGTTTACAACAAAAATTCAAGATCACATTGTGGTGTTCATGTGCGTAAAAAAATATCGCTATACGATCTTATTAGTCAATTTTGTGAGACGAATCTATGATATATATACCTCACTGCACTGGTATATGATATATATATACCTGACTGCACTGGGGAGAGCCACAAGCAATGGTGTTGAAGGTGGAGGACTTGGTAGAATCAAAAGTGGTGGAGGAGCAACCCGAGCACTTGTCACAAGGTACCAAAGAAGCATCGCTACTCGTGCCGACGGCCATGAGCAAGGGTTGAGTCGGGGTTCCGACATTAACCTTTACAACGTAGGCCCCGACCTGGCTGCCCCAGGCTATGGGTATGATAGGTCGTGCCGCGGCGAGCGAGTGGATGATTTGGAGGGTTGAGTCTTGCTCTCGATCAGAGACTCCATGGGCCACCGAGATCAAGAAAAGGAGGGGGAGTGGAAAGAGAGGAATTCTCATGTTTGATCAAATTTAATGGTTTCATCTTTGGTGTTACAAGCATGCGTATTTATAGGTGTTCATGTGTGACATAATATGGAATGTGGAATTCTATGATTCTTAATATATTTTTTTTAATGCCCAGATTGGATTCTATATATTCTATCAAATCACTCGTTCTGTCCATTTCATGCATAGAATCTCATTATTGGTCAACATTTAATATATTTTATTAAAGGATTTCTAAAAAAAGTCTTCAACAAATTATATACCTTAATTTTTATTTTTATATTTGATATATTTAATTTGATAGAACAAGTCTCCAATTGGTTTATGAAAGAAATATAATGATGATTTTGGTTGTATTCTTTACTCCAATTTCACAATAATGTTCAAGATTTGGATGGACTATGAAAATATTTTTTTGTATATCCACTAAAATATGTATGAATTTATTCAATTCAGTGAATCATTGACCATCACTATTTTATCATAATTATTAAGAATTTCAGTTGATTTCGGGATTTCACGAGAACAATAAATATTAATTTTAGTATACTAATATAGCAAGGCACTTCGCAGTTCGCAGTTTCTATATACACATAATTCTTTCACAAAGAAGAACATATTCAGCTGTAATGATTTCTGGTGATCGAAAGATCGAGCAAAACTTCGAATAACAACGTTCATAGCTATTAAGAGATCATGGCTGAAGTACTAGTGAAGATGCAAAAAAATCCCTTCCGGAGTGGCATTTATTTCAAGGTAGTTTCCCAAATATCAATTCATTAATCTCGTATACAATTATTCATCTAAATCTTTAAATCCCACGAGTCATTCCTCGAAAAGCGCTAAGTATATATCTGTGCCACGAAAAATTCATGTATCATCCTAAACTTACGAGTTTTCTTAGCCGAAGTTGGTCTCCGAGGTAGTGAGTTTTGTATTCAAGTGGTGTACCAGGTAGGGGTGTTAGCAGAGGCTTCATTGACCATCTTTACCAGCGTGACCTGAAAACATAAAAGATGAACCACATTGCTAGAAATAGAAATCATGAAAATAATGTTCAATGATGCTCGTCGGTAAGAGGGAAACTGGACCATACTTGAAATCATAAAATTCTAGCATACAAGCCAGAAATACTCGAATACACAAAACGTAGATTCTTGAAAACCTCAGAAAGCCAGGAGTTCCAAGGCCTTGGAGGAATCTAGATGAGAGCGAGGGGAATAAAACATGAAGAACCAGAAGGCTGCAACCTATTGGGTGTGATGGAGCGTAGAGTTATCATGAGTGATTCGACTCGAATCAAACCCGAACTAATACACACCTATTTCAGAGCCCCTGGGTTAACTAGGGATCTTTTCATTACTGATATTAGATCAACACATTCAAAGTATACCATATATTTCATACTGTTTAAATGCTATTATAATTAAAAATAAATTATAGAACTCATATTCATATGTAGAGTTTCTTCTATTGTTAAAAGAATCTTTCTTCATATTCTAGTGTAGAGCCTAGTTACACGCATTTTTTAATCAGATCAGTTATGGAACCAGCTTCATAAGCAACTAAAACTGTTAAATACCCATAAGCTTGACAAAACAGACAAATTATATATGATGTTTTTAAAAACAAAATCCATCATGTGGAAAGAGGTAGAAAAACATAGATAGTGCAGATATTTGTTCACTCTCACCACACTTTCAGGAACACCTGGAGGCGGCATGGATAGGTTTCGAGGCGGAGGGCCATCACTGAACGATCTCTTGTCAAATCTCCACTCTCCAATTTTGCCATAAGTTAGTTTACCCTGAGTCGCCAACCACGTCATGCATGACATATATGTGACAGAAGTTCGTTGGGAGTCGATAATAGGACTACTGTTGCAAACATCTCTGAACTTACTAACATCTATTTACTAGATGAATAATAACAAGAGACAAATGAGTTTACCTTCATGTCATAGTCACAGCCATAGGTGTAATGAAGAATAAATTTATCTCGAGTTTCCAAGTCCCATGGAGGCTGAAATATTAGCAAGCAATATACTCAAGCTGAAGACGATATAACAATGAAATGAGCTGCTTCGACTTGCTAAGTGCAGTTTGGAAATATAACCTGCAACATAAAGTCTTTCCGGAGAACATGCTGTACGCCATGAAGAGCAGAGGCCACAGCATATCCATACCTTTGTTTGACGTTGACAAACAAGAACATTAGAAACGTAGCTAAATCTGCAAAGCTGAAAACTCAATACCAAAGCCATAAAGGGATGGCTCTTAGATCTGCTTACATTTCCAGCACCCATCCGAATTCTTTATCAGTCTCAGGATCATTTTTCATTTTAAGAGAGATGTTCATCCACGTAGGTGCGATTTTTTCCAGCAAATCCTGGTGTTAAATCATTATATGAATCAGACACAATCATATTATTTCCTTAAGTTCAGGAAAATCAATAGATTCACCTTTTTAATTATAACTGGAGAATTTCCAATTGGATCAACATTTTCCACCGGACCCATCTCCTCAGGGTAATATTTTCTTATAAGGTTCGCAAATTTGACAGGTTCGATGTAGAAAAACGGGAATGCAGCTGGAAGTCCTTCGACTCCCAAGTTGGGGAGTGGTTTTAAGAATATGTGATCAGGTTCTGCCATCAATATATAACTGCAGCAAGCAGGAATCAGAAATAAATATATTCAATGTTCTACTACACAAATTTTCCACTTATTTCCTACTTAAGAAATCAGACTCACTCTTCTTCAATTGTTGCCTTCTCTATCCATTGCACAAACGCCCATGGTCTATTCAAGACAACGTAACCCTGGATAAAGAATCTCAAATCATTTCATGGAATCATGGAATGAAGACTGCACATAGTGTGTTAAAAGTACTCATATGCTCCACTAAAAATGTATCTCTCCAAGAATGATTATAACGTGTATTAGTGCATCCATTTGACGTCCTACAGCTATAACTACGATTATCTACGAAAGGGATTAGATATCAAATCAAAGAATGGGATAATAACTAGGGAAAAACATAGCAGGAGGTAGTAAATGACAAACGATAAACTTCTCACCCTGTCCAGGCCTGGAGGAAGAGGATCAACCACGAATGAGGGGATCTCATCCATCAGGTTGTCAGGTTTTCCTGAATGAAGAACTCGAGTGAACTTTCCCATCTCTGATCCAGATAAATCCTTATTCTTCTTATACCAATAGTACATGACACGACTCTGCCATTTGCTGTACGGTGAATCAGTTGCTGTAAGGGCTATATGAAAAAGTGCCCGTTCCCTCTTGGGTTTTTTTGCATTATCCGGCATCTCAATCACCGGATCAATATGAAGTTGACTATGGTGCTCAGAGTAATTCAATGTTTGAGGATACATGTTCCGGTTACGTATAAGCATTGTAACAAAATTATATGTTAGAAGGAAAACACCAATAGACAAGAATACCAGGAACACACGTCCTTCTCGCCCCATAATTTGCCTCGCAGACATCAAAAAAATATGATCTTGGCGAAACGTAAACCAATTATTTATTAACAGCCAAAATGTGAAGTATCATGTACGAAATGAATATAATCATTAAACCCGAATTCCTATACAGAACTGGGATTCATTCTGTTTTCTAACAGCGCTTTCAATGGAACGTCGATTCCCAAGGGATTAATACTGGATGCTACCTGCGAATGCAAGATGAATTAGTAAGATTGACAAGCTTCACGTAGCGAGTAAAACGAACACACAACTTGCCGAGTCATAAACAGGCATAAGACTGATGCCATTTAATAAACCAAATATCAATAAGATATACAGAATTCAACTGGAATTTAATTGCCTGGCATATGCATTACCATTTGTGTACCGCAGATAAACAAAGTCAATGAATTTTGATTGGACCACTGATCTAACATTTCAATAATAAAATTCGGGCTATGACTAGTACTTTAATGTGAAATTAATGGAAAATAAATTACAGCAAGACTAGAAGAGAAGCATGCAAATTATTTATGCTTCAGAAAAACAACAATAATTCACAATTCAAATTCAACAATCGATTAATGAATAAAATCCCACATCCAAAATCCAATTCAACCGTCCAAAACACAGTACAAAAAACTTCTCACCATGTTTCACGCATATGACAAAACATAACCTTGAACAAGATTTTCAGACAACATAAACAAAATTCAACGTTTCTCACGTAAAAACCATTTCGAACTACAAAATTCGAGCAAGAAAGCCATCACAGGAAAATACTCCGTGAATCAATATAAAAGAAAGAAAGAAAGACCCACCATTACTCCAAGTTTCCGCAGATAGAAGTTCAGAAGGAAAAATCAAATGACGGGCCAATGAAGAAAAAGGGGAAACCTTTCTTCAACAAAGGGAAAAGGTACTCAATGCATAAACATCAAAGCAAAGGCAAGGAAGAAAATGGGGAAAAAAAATAGCAACAAGTGATTACTGTAACCTCAGGGTTGAGGGTTTCAAAATAAAGGGTGGCAAGAAAAAACAAATAGCATCTAGTCAGACAGATTTGTTTTCTGCTGTAATCTGAATAACAAAAAAAACCTACGAAAATAACGTCTGGGACATCGCTGGACACTGATGTACGTGTCTGCAAGAAAGCGACGTCAAAAGATTCATGGCGCTTTTGTAATTTAGTAATTAAATAATTAATTTTTTCCAAAAAAATGGTGAAATTAGTACTTAACAATTAATGGTTTGTTCCAAAAATATGGTGACTCGACTTAAAAACTTCAAAAGTGTTGATTTCATGATATTACGTTAGTGCAGTATATTAAAACTGTTTTCTTGAATATTTGATTCGCTTTTTAGTACGTCAAAATATAGATTATTGAATTTTTAAAAATATTTTTATGAACTTCTTCACTTTATGAATTTTTGCAAAATATTATCTAGACACCATTATTTAAATATAATAGAGTTTTTAGTCGAATTCCTAGTCGATAAACAAGAAAACGAACGTTTTTAGATCAATTATCATAATTCTTGGGTCCAAATATTTAAGTTGAATGAGCACATTAAAGTTTAGTTATAATAAAAAAATTATGATTTGCGGGAAACTTAAAAAACTTAAAGCTGAAATGAGACAAAAACTACAAATGGAGGGGAGTTTAATTACTATGAAGTATTAGCTTCCGGCATCTTTTTTTCCTCCTGCAATTTCATGAGTGATTGTTAATGAGAGAACTTGCTTCCATTCATCGAGTCACTTGAAATTTATGCTAAAATAACTTTTGAAATCAAATCTCGTCCTCCAAATAAGATTTATCAATCTAAATACAGCCTTGATAAAATGTAGAAAAAGGGTCATCTAGAGTAACTCCAGCATCAATGAAATAAATCCCATTAAATAATTCTTATAATAAATAATAAATATAACCAACAAAGAAAAAACGTACCCAGTAATACATGATATAAAGTCTCGAACGCGATTATCAGTCATTATTATTTATTTATTTACATTCTTGAACATATTATCTATCAATTTATTCACATGATAAATAATTATATGCAAGTTTTCAAGTTGACATATATATATCTCGCAGAGAGCAGAGAGCAGAGAGCAGAGAGCAATTTCAATCCAAAAGATTGAATAACTTGAAAATGAAACGTCGAAAGTGCAACAATAACATCTGAGTTCTCCAGCATTTGATCATAAGATGCGTAGTATTCATCCATGCAAAGATCAGATCTATACAACAGAAAAATTTAACAGTACACTAAATATGTAGTTTCCGAAATGCATGAATCTACAACAAGAAAATGAAACTTGAGAAATCTGTCACTGGGGCATCTATTCCGTTGGTGAATTCGTACTTCGTCTCACAAAGAGCTTGCTTATGTCCTCAGTCACAACGTTACTCCTACAGATTCCATTCATGTATCGGTGAAATATGCTTTCGTTGGTGGGACAGGGAGTGTCAAATATCATGCATAAAGGAGACACTAACCAACTGTGTGATCACCAATAAATGTTCACATATATTGGCATTTGTTGGATAAACTGTTGAGTTTTGAAGTCGGGATCGCTATACGGTGATAAGAGAATGCTAAATTGAAGGATTTAAGTATGGCGACAACCACTACACAAGATCCCTATATACGTTTTGGTACAATGATAAAGTTTTAGCCCTCAGAACAATATGTCATCGATATATATCATCCGTTTCTCCTTAAAAGTACAGGAAAATTTGAAAAAAACTGTTAGAAGTTCTAATTTTACCGGCTGGAAGATCAAACTGTTAATTTCCACCTGAAGTTAATAAAAGAAAACCATTATAAAACTTAGAGAATCCAGGAAGCTTGCATCAGATAATGATTATGTTGTCACCACTTGGGCTGAACCAAACGTGTATCAGATACAATTGGGTATTGCTGGAATAAAATGTACAGTAAACATACCTTCCCACAAGTTGAGGTGGAAGAAGACGACCGCCTAGTGTATCTGGAGCATTCTTTGAGTGAGGCAAGGACCCTTTTGGAAATTTACTACGAGGATTATCCGCAGCTAACGTATTCAACTCCCTCTTCCGTGCTGCACTTTGAGCCATAGCAGCAGCAACTCGAGATGAGTGATCTGAGGCATTTAAGCCACTTGAAGGAACAGAGGGAGAACTCAAGAGGAAAGATGCATCAGGAAGTTTCAGCCCAGAAAGCTCTGACGGCTTAGAAACACTTTCAATTTGTTTAGTCTGTAAAGATTCCGGTTTCCTGCATTGTGGAAAGAAAAATATAAAACTTACACTAGAAAATTTCTCGTAAACCAACATCAAGGATATTGCAAAGAGTCCATGCCATTTCTTTAAATCTTTATTTAATTGAACTGACAACAAGAATGCAAACAATGTCCTCACCTCTTCCACGTCACCTTTTTTCTCTGTTCCTACTCCATCACACATTCAAGATCCACAAAGAATGAAGTGTTTTTCGCCCTCAAGAACAGCAGATATTAACTTCAAACACAAACACATGCAAAAGATATGCATATGACGCAGTACAAGGAACCTAACTATACACAAATTTTCTGAAAGAGTTTGCTTGCTTATTTGTAATTCTTCTCTATACATTAAGTTGGAAAATTTGCCGCAGGCCATTCAGCGACACCAAACGCACACACAAAAAATACTTTAGCTCAATATGAAAAACACCGTATGAAAAGGGACAATATTTTGAATCAGCTTGACGGCGCACTAATCGTTTTTAAGCGTCATATAATATTGATTAACCTTAAAAACACTATTTACTTTCGGTAGCTATTTGCCTCTCTAAAATACAGCGAGCTCAAACAAACTGAGGATCCGAGAATCGCCCACGGAAATGAACAAAAAATCCAAATCAATATAATCTATGAATCGAATTACAATCTTAAAAAACCGACATGCCAAGCAAACTTAATCAGCAACGCACATCAAATTTGTGCAGCTTGAGTCACGAAATCAACATAGCCTCAGCTGAGAAACAACCGGGGCACTTACGCATTGGATAGCATCCTCGACTCTTGAAGTAAAGATTCGAAGTACCGACCCAGATAAGGGTTTAATATTATATTAAAAAAAGGCAATCTTTGGGAGTTACCTGTTGACTTCTTGAGGAGACAACGCGTCGTTCATACGCCGTGGTTTTTCTGGAACGGCAATTTCTCGTCGTTGAAGCTTCTCTGTTTCGTCTTCATCAGACGACGATGCATAATCCACCAGAGACATTTCTCAGAATTTTTCTTTGAATTTCTTGCCCAAACTATGTAGGCATTTTTTTTAATTACTTCATTAATCAAAGCAGGTTGGCACTGCACTTTTCTGAATCAGACCTAATTAAAGATTTGATATGGTATGGTAAATATTATTTCAGTTCCAAACTTTGTTTTTCCGCAAAAATCAATAATAGATCGATTTAGTCGTTTATCTTGGTTTGTGATTTTCTCTCAGAAAAAGTAAGGGGACGAGCCCAATATTATGTTTCCGATTTATCGTATTTTATAAATATAGATGACCAACATGAAGTAAATTTATTCGACATGGAACCAATATCCCAATTTCCCGACCACAACAATATTTATTGATATTCTTATTTGAAATACTAAAGAATTCATTTCATGTATCTTCCCACAATAAGATTCTATGGTATTGTAGCTCAAACGTCATAATATTGATAATTATATCATATGTCATGTTCGACTGAATTATTATTTATTTCATATCAAGTAAATCATGTATATATATTTCACATCAAACAAATCTTGAATTATTTTGACATCTTAGAGAGGGTGAGACCCACTTGAGGCTGGGCAATGGAGCAAGAGTTGCTGCAGTAGCTATAGGAGATGTTTATTTATTTCTGTCATCAAATTTTAAGTTGTTATTGAAAGATGTTTTATTTGTTCCCGAATTGATAAAGAACATTATTTCTATTTCTATGCTTGATAGTGATGGATATTCTTGTGTTTTTGCTAATTCGATTTGCAATATATACAAGAATGAATGTTTGATTGGTATTGGGGAACGCGAAAACGATCTATACACCTTAAAATTAAAACCAGTTCCAACTCGCGATGTGGAAACACATACAACAACAATTAAAAGGAAAAACGATATCTTAAACCCAGCACAACTTTGGCACGCTAGGCTAGGTCATATTTCTCTAAGTAGGATGAACAAGTTAGTTAGGAGTGACATGTTTGATCTGTCATACATTAACTCCCTACCGACTTGTGAATCTTGTCTCAAGGGAAAGATGACTAAACAACCCTTCAAGGGTAAGCCTGAACGTACCCAAGGCCTATTGGATTTGATCCATACTGATGTATGTGGCCCACTTAGTATTGGTACTAAGTGCGGTCACACATACTTCATCACCTTTACCGATGATTACTCTAGGTATGGGTACTTGTACTTAATGAAGCACAAGTCTGAATCTTTTGAAAGGTTCAAAGAATTCAAGGCTGAAGTAGAAAATCAGCTGGGCAAAAGTATTAAAGCACTTCGATCCGATCGAGGTGGTGAATACTTGAGTGCTGAATTTCAAGACTATCTGAAAGAGAATGTGATTCTCTCGCAGTGGACCCCTCCGGCCACACCACAGCTCAATGGTAACATATCGTCTTCGTATAGCATACATGCAAGCACATACATATAGTAAAATAACTTTAAAACATTCGTGCATGAATGATCGTAAACATGATTCATAAATCAATAGTAACATATCGTCATCGTAAAGCATACATAATAAGGCATGACATAGCATAACATAAAAACGATGAGTCGTATCCATGAACTGTGGACCATTATCGATTGTCTTTATCTTTGTAAAATTTTATTATATTATTTCTCCATAAATACTCTATCCATTCTATCTATTATAACATGTTATAAGCACCATGTAGTAAAGTGTAGAATGATATAGAACATTGTTGTCAATAATCAATTTTATGATATATTCATGGTGCTCTAAAACTACACAATTATAATTATTGATGCAGTGGCGCATATGAGGTATCATGATGTTGAAGGCTCTAAACTAGAGCAACATATTTAAATTGGTTTAATTCCCTATCAATTCAATTAGGCTAATTATTAATAATAATAAATAAATAGAGAGGTCACCTAATAATTAGTATTCTTATCGTAGACAAATATGTCATTTTTATTATAGAAAGATGGAAAATTTATTTCAGCCTATGTCATTTTGCATGCTAGCTATATATAAGCACCATGCATCTTGTCATGTTTATGAAATATATTGTCAATAGTTAATCTTCTTTTTTTCGTAAACATCTATATATATACTTCAAAACAACCGAAAAATAAAACACAAAAAACAAAGAAAAAGACAAATCTATAAACAAAAAAGTGAAGAGATGGGGAAGCAGCCTTTCTTCCAAAAGGAGATAACAAGAATTGTAACATATATTTATATATATATAATGGTTTTAGGGTTTGTATAATGGGCCAATTGTAATGGGCCGAATGAAATTAAATGATGGGCCGACGAATCTATGTATAATTGGCCCATTACACAAAGAGAAAAAGACAAATCTATAAACAAAAAAGTAAGAGATGGAAGAGATGGAAGGCAGCCGATAGTCGTTTCTTCCAAAAGGAGATAGCAAGAATTGTAACATATATTTATACATATATAATGGGCCAATTATAATGGGTCGAAGGAAATTAAATGACGGGCCGACGAATCTATGTGTAATGGGCCAATTATATATATATACATGCATATCTACTTTTGAAGTTGTAGTAATGGGCCTATTTACATAATGGTTTTAGGCTTCTTTCTTTTCGAGGTTGTATATGAGCCGAACGAATATTTATTAGATTATTAAATTTTTCTAACGGATATGCTAACATATGCCTACCTTCTAAGACATCTTTATTTAATATTCTTTTCCCAACGAATCTTTATCAGATTGAAAGAAAGTCGCTTTCCTTTTAGACTGATTTTTTTTAAATATTCGGCTATAACAATTTTTTTTAGTGTATTAATTTTTTTAAATTACTATAATATTTGATCAAAAATATTGATAACTGTAAAGATACATATAAATAGAACTAAATATTTTCAATACAAGGAATTTATAATTAAATAGAACTAAATATTTTCAATAGTATCAGTTATCATTTTCGGGTGTACCAAATTAAAGAAGTGGCTGAACTTATGTCGTACCTCTAACTCATATATGCTAAATTATTTTTCCCATATTTTTACTGATTCGATGTCTTTTTAGCAGCTAATGCATCAAGGTTGGCCGACATCATTTTTTCTTCGGAAATACCCAACAACTCATTTACAAATATAAAAGATATCATTGATCTAACAAGTATGGTGATTATTATTTATATTTATTTTTTAATAAGTATGACTCAATGAATGATGGCAAAGAGATTTTTTTTATGTAATATAACGTGTAGTTATTCTTTTTATTATTTTTTTTGCAGTTGATGCATCTGATACAATTCATTCGACTGCCATTTTGGAAAAGCCAAAATGAGTGCCAGAATCTTGACATAAATAATCAAATATCATCAATAGGTATGATTATTATAAATATTTATATAATGTTTTAATTATAATTATTTTTGTTATTACAAAATTTTTACTTTGTTTCTTAAAATTTAAGTGTGTATATATATTCATACATATATAAATTAAAATTGCTGATTTATATAATTTATATACAGAGTATTGGGATATAGTGGATCCAATGTACAAATGTGTTTTTTGTGGTGCGATGTCTCCAGTTATGTTGCTGCGGAACATAGATCATTCTCTTGGATTATGCAATGGAACTAGATTGATCGTGACGAGGCTTGGGAACCATGTTTTAGAAGGACAGATTCTCACTGGAAGTAATGCTGGTCATAAAGTGCTTATTCCAAGAATGTCATTGCCACTTCTGATCCAAGGCTTCCTTTTAAATTCAACGAAGACAATTTCCTTTAATTGTATCATATGCAATGACAATCGACAAAAGTCAAGGTCAATCATTGTCTCATGTAGGACTTCTTTTAAAGAATCTCGTTTTTAGCCATGGTCAGTTGTATGTCGCTATATCTAGAGTTACTAACCTAAAGGGTTTAAAAATATTTGATATGTGATAGTAATAGTAGAAACAAAAATTCGACAACAAATGTTGTATTTAAAGAAGTTTTTCAGAATTTGTAATTAAATTTTTTTGTTTCACAATTATACTGTTTACAATAATTTATTTTAGGTTATATTCATATTATTATTCAAATGCTAATACGTACTATTTTAATCATTAATTAAATAAAATTATATCTCCGTGCATCGCACGGGTGGAATACTAGTCCTTCAGTGAAAATAGGCTCTTTCATCTCCAAGTTTACGTGCAAATGAATCCACCGTGAAGGATGAAACTTATGCATTAATCAAGTTTGTATTTCAAATCCATAACATAGCTACATATGGTTTGACGAGAGGAATGAAAGTGATTGATATAGGAGCTACTCTAAGATAATCTCCAACCCAACACCAAAATGGTATAAATATTATTTTGGTGCTGCAAAATTAAGTCCAACCATCTGCCTCATTTCTTCAAAATGGTGCAACATCAAATATTTTGCACCGTATTTGATGCAGAGTTTTTTGCTCTGCGCCAAATATCTATATTTTCTTTCCTCGTTTTTTATTATACTAAATAATTATTTAAAAATTATATTTATATAAAATTTTTAATATTTAATTATATTTCTTAATTTATATAAAATTATTGTAATTTATTATTAAAATAATTATTAAAATATTAATAATAACTATATTGTTAAACTATTAATTAATATATAGGAATTAATGAAATATTATGAGAATATATCTTTTGTTGTAAGATTTGAAGTAAGTAGGTTGAAGATATATATGTATTGGTGCAGAAACCGCACTATTTTAGTATAGAAATTGCACCAAAAAATAGAAATATGGGTTGGAGATAACCTAAGTGTTCCGGTCGGTGGAACAACTTTGGGATGAATTTTCAATGTGCTTGGAGAGCTTGTTGATAATTTAGGTCATATAGATGCTCGTACAACATTTCTTACTCATCGATCTGCTTGTCTTATACAGTTAGATACAAAATTATCTTTTCTTGAAACATGAATTAAAGTAGTAGATTTTTTGGCCCCTATTCGTCTTGGGGGAAAATCATATTCAAACTTATTTTCTTTGTTAAATACTATAAGGAGACCAAACTCAAATTCCTCTCCTATTTCTTATATTAACCGCAATTAATTTCGAATGACTTACATATTCGAATGTTTTTTAAAATAAGTCCGATTAAAAAATGCAATATAATTATTCAACACATTATATGCAAAACATCGTGGCATATCCTTTGAGTACCAAAGAGTGACGGTTTTGGATCTCATTCGTTTTTTTTTCAAAGATTAGTCGAAGCGCTAAACCTCTATATAGATAAGAGACTTCTTGTCCTATATAGGTTTTAAATCGAGGTGTATGTGTAGATAGACAGGACTTGCGAAAAAGGACGTCGGTACCATTTGTTTACTAAACTCTCGGGATCAATGCAAATAAAAACTAAAATCTAGTCATCCTAAATATTTTCTTCCTCTTCAATCAATGACTTTTGAGTGTTGGATATTTGTCCAGGAGTCTCTCATCTTTTTGTAATTAAGTTTATGGGTCCCCATATACAAAACAAAGTTTGGAAAACATAAGAAGCAAACATGTTTTTATTTCAGTTCGGTTGACTCAATCTTGATGGAAAACATTCAGCCAATTCCATCTTTTCAGGAAAAAAAAAATATCTGACTTGTCCACCTTAGTAAATGATAATATCTCCGATTCATACATATGATCATTATAGTTATCTCCAGACTGTGTCAGAGATTTCCATTTAATGTATGTTTACAACTTGTCCACAGAATACTGGTCTGAATTGCGAACAGATATCATATGATCATCATACTATCCTTCTTTCTGGCCAACAAAATCATACTTACAATTTCGAAGAATGAATAATATAATTTATCATTATATATATACAGTAATTTCACAGTGCTGTCGATCCTAGTTTGTTGAACTAACGAGTCACAAAATGGATATGGACCTCTGAAAAATCCTCTGGCCTGGAGCAAGTATAGCCAACGGGTCATAGGCTAATTTCCTCTGCACAAAAGTCTCCCAACGTGCACCGAAATGCCTTCGCCACTCCGCCTGTGTAGTATAGTGAGGTAGATATTGCTTCACTCCCATATTGGCCGCCTCACACAAGTCCAAGATCCTCTTGTTTAGGCTCAAATGGTTGAGTAAGCCGTCGTTCTCCGGAGAAACCGGCACGGCGTGTGGAAGAATCGCCACCAAGTAGAAAATGTCCTCTTCTGGAAGCACTGCGGAGGTTCTATTGTCCCACCTGAAGGACGAGGTAAGAGAATATGTTAGTTGCCAACTTCAACAACTTTGGACTGATGAAATCAGGCTATTTTTATATGGGACTTTTACTTGGATTTGTTCACTGGGTAGACGAGAACCGGGCCGTTGTTGGTGTCCGTCAACATTGTACCAAAGACAGCCTCGGCGAAGCTCCTGATCTTGCTTCTTGGAACAAGGAGATTGAGCCATGGATGTGGAAGATCCCATAATCCTTTCGACCGGAGTTTCAGTTCAGCCGTATGCACGCGATCCAAGAATTTCGTGTACGAGACTTCGGTGAGGAAGAGTGTTGAGGGGATGTAGTTGAGTTTGGACAACAAGAACTTGATTTCCTGTCAATAAAAAATAAAAAATAAAAAAATGACTTCATATCAGTAATACTTTTGATTTTTCTGATGGTTTTTGTGGTGTTTTTGTCAATCGGTCTCACCTGATTTGTAGTATCAGACTTGTCAGGGTCGAAATATTTAGCCAATTCCAGGCAAAACAATGTCTTTCCATCTGATACAAATTCACTTGCTTGCTCTGGCTCTTCTGGACTGAAAGATGATCTCCAGTTGTTTACGAGACCCGTCTTGTTTACCATCACGAGGCCTTCGATGTAATCGAATGTGTTCTCCGCAGATATCAGATTCTCCTGATCGCTAGAGAAGGTTGAGAAATCTGAATAAAGCACTCGAATCCATTTCACCTTTGGACAATTCAAGCAAAAGTATGATGAGCTATTCTGCTAACTTTTTTTTTGTTTGAAACAGATTACAGGGTGATGTTTCTCGTACCATCTTTGGTGCCGGTTCGAGAGCTATCCGAGCTCGAGTTATAATCCCAAACTGGCCGAGCCCCCCTAAGACACCATGAAAGAGGTCAGCATTCTTCTCCGCCGAACAGACCACTACCTCACCTTTTCCTGCGTTTATTACATCAATCAATTCAAATTATTGAATCACGTGGATAACATTTATGTCAAAACCATGATCACTTTTCACTCTATTATTCCAAAATACCTGTCACAACTTCAAGCTGGTGGACGTTACTGATCTGGGGGCCGTGGCGAAAAGCCTGCCCGCTGATCCCAGCATTCGACAGGGTGCCGCCGACGGACAGATGCAAGTAATCCGTCCAAGATTTCGGCGCCAATCCATATTTCAAGCAAGCTTGCAGAATATTGATCCACAGCTCTCCAGCGGAGACGTCGACAAAAGGGAATCTCCCTCTATGAATCTGCATTTCTTGCCCACCTAACGACTCCATGTTGATCACGATTCCCTGCGGCGCCTGCGACTGGCCCTGCAGTGAATGGCCGTGCCCTCTAGCTGCGATCGTAAGCCCCGAATTGGGACCCATCTGCACGACATGTTTTACTGTCGCGGCAATGTCCGACACTTTCTTGGGTCGGAGGACTGCCGACGGGAGGAAATGGTAGCGGTTGCCGAAATCCCGGGCGGCGAACTCGTTGCCATCGAAGCTTAAACTGCCCTGAATTTGCAAAGTCTTTAGTGAAGATGGGATCGCGGGGAAGCTGAGGCTCAGCTTGATCACCATGCAGAAGAAGACTAACAGAATCGAGAAATATGGTGTGGAAAGTATGTTGTTTTGTTCCATAGAAGACATGGATGATATTAATATGTGTCAAGTTTCTTGGTTTTCTACAAGTGGAAAGTAAGATATACAGAGAGAATACTGTGTGAGAGGAGAGCTGTGTTTATTGGTTTGAAGAGTTTGAGGAGGGATTTTAAAGGAGGGAGCATTAGGTTTTCAGTCTTCCTTGGTTTGTTTTTGTCTACAATCACTTAGTGGAGCCACATCTAGAATTGACCACATTTTCAAATCTTCCAATTTCAATGAAAAAATGGAATCACACTTGCCAAAGATACGTCTTAAGTGACAACCATTACATTATACCATGTACAAAAAAAAAAAAAGAAAATGGAACCAAAATTGAGTTGGGATTTAATGGGATAATTCCTCAAGTTTGAATGCACCATCTGTAGCTGTTGATTCCGCCAATTTTCGATTATGGAAAGTAAAAAAGGAGGAGCCATTTTCGACTCTGGTCCAAAATACCAAGGGAGAGAAGAGAAAGGCCTTACCTAGTGTATTTCTTTTTTATTTGCAATGAGGAAAACGGCTCCTAAGTCCTACCTAACTAGCTATAGACCAAAAGTGGCCTCATTTTTCATTAGTCTTTAAGTATTATAAAGTTAGTTTAGAAACATATGGCAACTTTCTCCGACAAACCAAAGTGGGATTTCACCAAATCTTCAACATTTTAAATCCATAAAACAAAAGGCAGTCTCCTTGATTCTTCCACTATGGAACGTGTGTGTTGATTGACAGTCGGAGCAAATCTAATAACTTGAAAAACAAATCATGCACGTTGGTCATATAGTATTTTGCCATTTTGGTAATTTATTTTTAGTCATTCTCTCGTCCAATTAACAGACATATCGATCAAGATTCTATACAAGGCCAACCCTATATGCGGGAGATTTGGGTGAAAGGGAGTGAAATCTGTTCTAATTCGAAGGAAGGGAGCGACGATTTCTGACGAAATTAACCCTGAGAAACACGTTATACGCGACCCACATTATACGCGACCCAGTGTACTCACGACCCGCGACCCAGTTCTTTTTGGCGACCCAATTGGCGTTGTATACATGACCCAATTCTTTATCGCGACTCAATTGATGCTGTATCCGCGATCCAATTCTTTATCGCGACCCAATTCATACTCGCGACCCATTTTGATTCAAACACGCGATCCATATACGCGACCCAATTGTTTTGATCTAAATACGCGATCCAACTACGCGACCCAATAGTATTTGTTTAATAATTTCACGACCTATCCAATGCAATTTCACGACCCACCCAGTGCAAATTCATGACCCAATTGGTTTATATATTTTATATATTGGTTATATTAAATGTTAAATATGTACAGTTGATGTAGTGGTATGAGAGCTATTTCCCAATCCATGTATCAGTGTTCGAGTCCAGACAAACTCAAATCAATTTTGTTCTATACTTTTCAAATATCAAACATGTAAAAAGACCAAAGTACCCTTAAAATCAATCCCTTTGACCAAAATAAAAGAAGTCAACTCCCTTCCTTTTAAATAATCTAGGAAGGAGTCCCTCTTTTTTAAATGACCCCCCTATATGCCACCATTTCTCTTCTTATTATCTTCTTGGACAACCGACTTTTTTAAGGAAAAAACACACACGTAGAAAAGGTGATGGAAAATCTCTAACATTGAAAAAAGCACTGACTTGGGATCCGATGATTTAATATACAACTCGACGGGGAAAACAACGTAACATAAACTTAGTTGTTTAAAAGCTAACATCGCGTATCTAAAGGGGAGATTGGATGAGAGGGACTGACAGATCTTCGTTGCATATAAAAAAAGGTCGGTCCATACAACACGTGACTCGTCCAGTAAAGAGACTTGGAACACCTTCCAATTGCCAGTGGATAAAAAAGTCTCCTCTCTTCCCTCCCATCCCCGCAATATTGTGTACAGCGACTCATCCAAAAATCTATTTCGAAAACACCCATATTTCATATTCCCTAAGGTTGTAATAATAAAGTATTTTCGAGGATGGTGTAACCTTTTGCTATGTAACTTTTTTAAAAAAGGTTAGCCACCTCAATAATATGTTATTAAAATAATATAATATATTAAGATTATTAATAGATTATTATTTATATTTCAAATGTTTTTTAGTCATTTAAACATATATTACATAATAATAGTACTATTATGTATTATCTCTAGGCGCTCACACAGGCGCCCATTGTGGGCGCCCACCACATCATTCCTATATATATATATATTATCAGAGCGGGTACGGGAGTTCGGGGATGAGGGTACTATCCTCATCCCGATTTGATTCGGGAAATTTAAAAATCTTCATATCCGTCCCATTTCGGGTTTTTCTCGATATCAAACTCTCAGAAAAAATTGGCATCTCTACATATGTGAGCCAAGGGGCCTCTGACCTATACCTGTATTGTCATAGGTCCCCTTGGTCCATACAGATCTTTAATGGAGGATATACAGTCATCTGAGGGAGAGAACTTATATAACAGACCGAGCTTCCGAGCATATTCTCACAATATTTCTTCTTTTATTTTTAATCCGGTTTTCCGTGACTAGATAGTTTATTTATTTACTAGCTTTGTTTTTTAATCTGGTTTGATCGAACCATTCTACTTTAGACCGTTAAACGTTTGTCTATGTGGAGATGACTTGAACCCCAAATCCTATATATTTATAATTTGATCTAGTCTAATAGATTTGTTGTCAAACTCTATTGCCTGCCATATACCAAATACTCCAATCTTGTCCCCAATTTAACTTCGGCGAAGCTTCTCCTTCAATTTACAATGTTTTATATATTATAATGTAAGTTGGAGCAAGAAACTTAGTGTCATGATATATTTTCATTTACGTAGACAAACCATCTTGATGCCCCCCATAAGTAGCTCGGGACCTGAGGACCAAACATCGACCCTACCTACATCATCAAGGGCGAAAGCAATCAAGAGGCGCGCATAGAGCTCGGAGCTCGGGATTTTGACCGAGGCCTTGCCACGCGCTCGGGAATCGCCCGAGCTCCTTCGTTATGGAGAAGAGCTTATAACCTGAGGAGACAACCTAAGTTCAAGGCGTCTCCCGAGAACCTCAATCCGACGTGTTAAAGCACTTCCGCAAAAGGCGGAGAACGTGGGCCGGATTATGCGGAAGACGTGCGCACGACCTCACCCACGTCTCGACAGAACGTGCAAGCGAATCGATTCATCTGCTTAGCCACTCTACCGTCAGGTTTGCTCCTTTGTACTCATTCACTCATTATTGCACCCTCTCGCACACAGCCTATATTGCTCTCATTTTACTCTCGTGCACGACTACTTAAGCATCGGAGGGGCTTCGCCGGACACACCTCTGGCGCCCTCTGACGAGTGTTCGTTGGTTGCAGGAATACGCACGCTCTCCAGTTCCCAACGTCCGACGTTCCCGAGATCCTCGACGTGGTGGTAGCTCGTCGGCTGAACTATTTGGTTACATCACGTCCATTTTAATGCTATATAATATCCAATAGTAAACAACCCTATTATCATATTTAACAATAAGCACAACTTCTTTAAAAACAAAAACCAAAAAAACAAAAAGCACGACTTTTTTTCAATTTTATCCAAACTTAATTGCATAAAGTTTGTTGCAGTCTACTCAAACGATTTGGAAATTTTGATCTTTAATCAACTATACAACAAAAAACTTCTCTCAACAATCTAAAATCTTTACTATATATTCTGTTTCAGAGCCGTACATACTGATCCTTGGATCAGTTTTCGAATTGTCATATTTTAATTGCCTCCCAACTTTAACTACATACATGCATGCATACATACATGCATACATATATACATACAAATATATATATATAAAAAGTTAATTGGGTCTTTTTATGTTGTAGTGTCACTAGTAGTTGTAGGGCTTTGTTCCCAACATGTGGACCATCACAATCTGATTCCGCTGGTTGAACTAGACTGCAGAAAAAACACGTTTTCGCATGGTTTCCACTTACTTACGTCCGTGCTGATCCCTCATTACCCTATAAACGTGTTCCTTACGTGGATACACAGCCACCGAGAGATTCGCTCGCATCTATTTTGCATGATATTTCCTCTCATTCGGAGTTTAGGATGCGGTTGGATAGATGGTTTTCGGTGTAGTTTCTTTCATACAAGAACATGTTTTAAAGGGGCTAACCATGTAGAGATCAGAGGTCCATTGATCCATACAGGTTTTAAATCGGAGGATATGTGCGGGTCGAAATAGACATGAGGGAGAGAACTTATATAACAGGACGACCCAAGAGCATACCCCATAATATTTCAGTGGGGAATATGCTCCATACAAGAATCAAATCCGTGAAGCCAGAGGAAAATATCACGTCATCCCAAGTCTTATCAACTCGCATGTGTCCCTGGGAACAACATATTTTAAATTATCTCCATGCCAACTGTTTGGCTGAGTGATAAGCCTTGATTGATAAAATTAATCAATCTCGTCTCTTTTATCAAACATATAATTACTTATCTCATCAATCCAGGCATTATTAGTTTAAGCATACATCAAACAAATCATTTTTAATTAAAATTATAGTACTATCTCTCATATCCTTATTTTTTAACATTAATTATATATATAAAATATGTAATATATTTTTCCAATTTATTCCAAATCTAATCAATTAAAACCAATTATATTTTAATTTTTAAATGAAAATTTTTAATATTTTGTTCATATCGTATCTTATATCATCCTTTCCTCGTATCAAATCGACTTTGAAATTCTCACAACTAATATTGATATAACCGAATTTTACACAGTCAATGAGCTGTTGCCGCGTCAGATGGTCACGTCGGGACATCTGTCTTCGAGGAATGTGCTAAGACGACGTGTTTTTCCTTTAGTAATCTGCAAGCGCAAACACTGGTTAGATGGCGTCGACGAAGCCCCTCATATGCTTAAGTCAGGTCGAGTTATCGATAATATATAGAGTGCAGGGGATATATGAGTGTAATGAATGAATGTAAATTTGAGACATATCCGGGTATTTAAAGAAAGGGATAGGCTACTGTTGCGTGTTCAGACACAGGTAATCATACCTGAGTATGGGTCTGGCAGTTCTGGCGTGTACGCCATAAGAGTCATCTTTTATAAATATGGGTCCTGCAGAGTTTACGGTTGACTAAACATGAGTTAAACAAGAGGGCCAAGTATTTGTGATGTGTCGCTATCATAGAAGACCTCTTGCCTTGGGGCACCAAGCCATACTGTGAAAACTCGTCACACCTCGATATCCCGAGGTGTCTTGGAAGTACTGTCCGAGGTGCATTGCGAGCACCCATGGAGCGCCTATTAGGCATGTGTTGGCCGAAAGTAGCGAGGAGTGCTTGACATTTGATTAATTCTCTATAACCTGTCGGGACGTACTGGAGAAGTGAAATGACTTCGAGGACCAAGGTGATTGAGGGGTGCCAAGATGGAAGTCTACCCGTGATATTCCAAGAGGAGCTCTGTCCTCGGATCCCGGGGTGAAAGATATTTGTGATATCAAATATTGTTAATTAATAAACAACTGACATGATTTGCTCGCCACATAAAATAATATTTGCTCCCATTTTTTTAATTTTGGTGGGGTTTTTCTCCAACGTGAACTTTGCTTAGATAGATTTCATTTGGTGGAGAGATCTCTTTTGGAGAAAATATTTCAATTAACCATCATTCCATTTGCACTGTAAATCCAACATTAGTTATTAATAAAGTTGATAAATGTAAATTTCAAATATATAAAAAAATATAATCTAAACCAATCGATGCATAGTACTTTGTGAAATATGGGCCCGCGAGTGAGGTGGATTCACCAATGTGTTGCAGAGATATGATTCTGTACTTGAAAGAACAAAAGCTGAGCCATATTTTATCAAATTCTATCCGATGGAAATTAGCTTTATTTTTTTTGTCTCGGATGGGGATAATGGGCTTAAAAAAGTGAGACATCGTGTCCAGTGATAAATATGGTTCGGATTAATTTGACTCCATAAAATAATTAAAAAACATTACCCATTTTGTCCGAAATTAATATTAGACAAGAAGATAAATATGGTTCGGATTAATTTCACACTTTTTTGGATTCTCAACGAAGCTCTTATGTTCATGATTAGGGTTTGTCAAATAAACTCATAATCATGTCAGAAGAAGATAATATGTCAAATGTTGATGATGAATATTTAGTATTTGAAATTATAAATCTTGTTAGAGATGTTACATCTCCAAATGTATAATACAAATAAATCAAGGACAACCATTAAAATTTTAGTGTTTGTATTTGATGTAGCCAAATTTTGTCAGCCGAGGAGCCGATACCACATCGGGAATGTAAGGTCGGGAGGTCGGGCTCGGGTCGTCGGGCACCACGTCGGACTTCAGGCACTGGAAGGTGGAAAGTGCTTCTCCTTGGTGTCTGCAACCACAAATAACAGGTCAGAGGACGTCGGCAGTGTGTCCGACGAAGCCCCTCCGATGCCTAAGTCAGGCAATGCTTAGAGAGAAAAAGGGAGTAGGAATATGTGCTAGGAGCAAGTGAATGCAAGAGTGAATGTGTCTGGAATGAGGGAGCAACGTCGGACTTCAGGCACTGGAAGGTGGAAAGTGCTTCTCCTTGGTGTCTGCAACCACAAATAACAGGTCAGAGGACGTCGGCAGTGTGTCCGACGAAGCCCCTCCGATGCCTAAGTCAGGCAATGCTTAGAGAGAAAAAGGGAGTAGGAATATGTGCTAGGAGCAAGTGAATGCAAGAGTGAATGTGTCTGGAATGAGGGAGCAAACCTGGTATTTATAGTGGGGCTAAGGCGGTGGAAATAGCATATCTCTGCGAATATTCGCCGAGTATCTCGGGTGATATACTTTCCACGATCCTCAGGGATCTCGTCGGCCAAATAAGGAAAGTCGTATCGCCCATGGATCTTTCAAATAAGGAAATACGTATCCAGACGAGATTCGTTTGAATAAGGAAGGGGGTGTCCAAAGCGACTCTTCCTCGGTCGTCGGGACATGGCCATCCGAACTGGTAGCTGGTCGGGCTTGGAGCGTGCTGCTCGATCCTCGGGTCCCGAGGTGGTTATGGGGGCATCAGTATTTAAGATGGATCTTTTTTTTTTTCCTGTTGTGGTTCACTGTCACGTTTTTTTGGCTATTTCAATTATTATATTATCAAGTGAAATGAGTTTTTGAAGTTAAAATGATGGAAATTCAATTTGAGAATACAGTAAATAAAGCGAAACCGATTGTGTTTAATGATCATATGTATTTGAGAATATCTCGTACGAATATGAAATCATAACGTTGATAAAAAGAATGCAAGAATATTGCATTTTCAATAAATCTAATATGAAATAAATTCTTGAGGGAACTTATGTAAAACTTTCATAATGATCATGCATATTCTTTTTATTACTATTTTTGTTTATTTTTATTATGATATTTAAAATTTTTAATAAATATTTAAAGTTTTAAGTTAATATAGTTCCGCTCCGATCCGCTCAGTGTTGCGACGTCTGCTTGACTGGCATACTATAAAGAGGATCATTTAACTGTGAACGTTTCTTATCACAACCCCTGCTTGTAGTAGAAGCATTTACCGATTCTTTAGGTAAATATGTTGATTTAGCAGAAACCAATAGAGGGTTTCAATTGATCCTTTTCGTAGAATTAGATGGTCTTTCTCAACAAGTTTTTTATTTGGTAGGTAATATCGATGAAGTTACCACGAAGACCATGAACTTAGATAAAAGATTCCATGTGTTCTAAACACCGTTTGTCTAATATTTGCTAGGACCATCGCTATTTGGAAAAGTGACATATAAAATTTGTTTAACCAGTGTACAATGAAGTGACTCTATGGGTTCTTTCGTAGTTTAAAGACGATAATTAATTAATAAAAAAATGTTATCAGGAAAAACATATTTGAGCATAATCATAACCAATAATCAACGGTAGGAGCAAAATTCAAAATTGTCTGCCTTATATTAACACCCTAGGGAACTCTATTGTCTCTACATCTTATTTAATAATTTCTTTACAAAAGCATTATTCTGTTTATTTATTTATCTTTCAGAATATTTCTATGATGCACTACTCATGACCTTAATTATTTTCAAACCCCTTTAATTTGGATGTCAGGGACCACAAATTTTTAAAAGCAGAGGCTTCCTATTAGACAACAAAGCATGGGCACATGTCGGGGATATCCCTTAAGATCTTCAAATGTAATAATTTTGGATAGATTTGCACTTGATTTCTTAGATTATGCACCTGTAATATGATATTAATAAAATAGCGGAAATCACTCCTTTCATTTTTCAGCATGGAAATAAATTAATAAAAAATTAAAGCAACTTGACCTGTTTTAATGAAACCAAATAATACATGTATGTGTGTATCTACATATACATATTTAGTAATTACATACATAATATAATATATATAATTTTAGTTTCAATGCTTTATTTTATTTAGGAGGGATCAAAAATTTTAGGGTTAAAAATAAAAATTAATTTTGTAAAGTATATTTGCTTCTAGAAGGAGACCGCCACAAAAGCTTATAATTGGTTGATGCAATCTTTTGGGAAAAAGGATATAAAGGTTGGGACTTGGGCTACTAATTTCTAATTAAGATAAGGTCAATGGGTCCTATATTGAGTATTTGAGTGAGATGATTCCATATATTATGTCATAATATCAAAATTTTATAGTATTAGAAAATTATAACTTTATTATTTTAAAGAAATAAATTTTTTATCCTCCTTGGTAATGTCTCGAACCATGCTCATTGTGGGCATCATTAAAGGGACAATTAGCTAAATTTCGAATTATTTAACTAGCACATTAATCTTTTGTGGGACTTTATAGTTAGTTAAGAAATTTAATATTTTGAAACAATCAGACAAAACAATCAGAATTGGGAAAAGATCGTGATTGGTGAGGGCTTTGTCGATGCTATCCACACAGGTAGTGCCCACACTATCTGCTGGCCATTCAGCAGCTGACATGTGGCAGCAGATAGTAAAAAAAAAAAAAAAAAAAAAACAGTCCAAAAAAAAAAAAAAAAAACCACCTGGGGTTTTTTTCAGCTCTTAAAATTTCTGCTGAAACTCATATCACAAGATGGGTTGTTGAGTACATTTATATGTAGAATTAAATCAAATCAAACGAATTTGGAGAAATAAATTATTCTTATCGTGTTCCCCTTTTAGCATCCAATGTTCATGTCTCATTTTCTGGGAATGAGATTAAATATTCAGGGAGTTGCTTTTTCCCTGGTCATGGTCATATCGAACATCATGCATGACATGTTTTTCTAAAATATAAATTATCAAATCATTATTTTTTCAAACACTTTATTTTTTTTCAAACACTTTCTCTTTCAAAGAAAGTTATATTCACAAGTGGCATGACTTCTAATTTTTGGAATAATTTGAAGTGTTTCTATATAATTATTTCTATTTTCAATTTTCGTAGTTTGTATCGGAAATATAGAAACCGTTAGTCAAGTGAGGAGTAATAACATGCACAATGAAAAATAGCAAGGAATAAACTAATCGAAATAACAGTGATATGAACATAATGTAAAATAATCGAGGTCTGTGTTAGAACACAGTTTTCTTAAAACATATTCATCCCGCCTGAGTGCTTCCAATGATCAAGCCACGTACGGTGTCTGTTTTTCAAGGTATAACGATGGGACCGAGCAGGTAACCAAAAGCATGAGTTTCAGACGGAAAAGGAAAATTTAGCAAATCGGACCCTTAATTTGCACCCCCGTGCAGACACGGGAGAGAGAGAGCCTTTTTCAGTGCAAATCAGGACCTTGATTTACATCCCCTTGCAGGCACACGCGTGAGAGAGTCTTTCCATCATGCAAGCTTACAACACATTAGAACAAAATTTTATATAAAAATTAATCCAAATTATATTATTAAATCAATATAAAACATAATCACATTTTTTCCCTTTTCACTTCAGCCCAAAAGAAAACTCTTGTACACTTATATTTCATTCAATCCCAATAGAAACAATATAACGATGACCCTACTCTGGATCAACTTAGTAGTGGAAGTTGATCACTGTTGATCAACTCTATTGTCTCTACATTCTTATTTAATAATTTCTTTACAAAGCATTATTCTGTTTATTTATTTATCTTTCAGAATATTTCTATGATGCACTACTCATGACCTTAATTATTTTCAAACCCCTTTAATTTGGATGTCAGGGACCACAAATTTTTAAAAGCAGAGGCTTCCTATTAGACAACAAAGCATGGGCACATGTCGGGGATATCCCTTAAGATCTTCAAATGTAATAATTTTGGATAGATTTGCACTTGATTTCTTAGATTATGCACCTGTAATATGATATTAATAAAATAGCGGAAATCACTCCTTTCATTTTTCAGCATGGAAATAAATTAATAAAAAATTAAAGCAACTTGACCTGTTTTAATGAAACCAAATAATACATGTATGTGTGTATCTACATATACATATTTAGTAATTACATACATAATATAATATATATAATTTTAGTTTCAATGCTTTATTTTATTTAGGAGGGATCAAAAATTTTAGGGTTAAAAATAAAAATTAATTTTGTAAAGTATATTTGCTTCTAGAAGGAGACCGCCACAAAAGCTTATAATTGGTTGATGCAATCTTTTGGGAAAAAGGATATAAAGGTTGGGACTTGGGCTACTAATTTCTAATTAAGATAAGGTCAATGGGTCCTATATTGAGTATTTGAGTGAGATGATTCCATATATTATGTCATAATATCAAAATTTTATAGTATTAGAAAATTATAACTTTATTATTTTAAAGAAATAAATTTTTTATCCTCCTTGGTAATGTCTCGAACCATGCTCATTGTGGGCATCATTAAAGGGACAATTAGCTAAATTTCGAATTATTTAACTAGCACATTAATCTTTTGTGGGACTTTATAGTTAGTTAAGAAATTTAATATTTTGAAACAATCAGACAAAACAATCAGAATTGGGAAAAGATCGTGATTGGTGAGGGCTTTGTCGATGCTATCCACACAGGTAGTGCCCACACTATCTGCTGGCCATTCAGCAGCTGACATGTGGCAGCAGATAGTAAAAAAAAAAAAAAAAAAAAAACAGTCCAAAAAAAAAAAAAAAAAACCACCTGGGGTTTTTTTCAGCTCTTAAAATTTGAAACTCATATCACAAGATGGGTTGTTGAGTACATTTATATGTAGAATTAAATCAAATCAAACGAATTTGGAGAAATAAATTATTCTTATCGTGTTCCCCTTTTAGCATCCAATGTTCATGTCTCATTTTCTGGGAATGAGATTAAATATTCAGGGAGTTGCTTTTTCCCTGGTCATGGTCATATCGAACATCATGCATGACATGTTTTTCTAAAATATAAATTATCAAATCATTATTTTTTCAAACACTTTATTTTTTTTCAAACACTTTCTCTTTCAAAGAAAGTTATATTCACAAGTGGCATGACTTCTAATTTTTGGAATAATTTGAAGTGTTTCTATATAATTATTTCTATTTTCAATTTTCGTAGTTTGTATCGGAAATATAGAAACCGTTAGTCAAGTGAGGAGTAATAACATGCACAATGAAAAATAGCAAGGAATAAACTAATCGAAATAACAGTGATATGAACATAATGTAAAATAATCGAGGTCTGTGTTAGAACACAGTTTTCTTAAAACATATTCATCCCGCCTGAGTGCTTCCAATGATCAAGCCACGTACGGTGTCTGTTTTTCAAGGTATAACGATGGGACCGAGCAGGTAACCAAAAGCATGAGTTTCAGACGGAAAAGGAAAATTTAGCAAATCGGACCCTTAATTTGCACCCCCGTGCAGACACGGGAGAGAGAGAGCCTTTTTCAGTGCAAATCAGGACCTTGATTTACATCCCCTTGCAGGCACACGCGTGAGAGAGTCTTTCCATCATGCAAGCTTACAACACATTAGAACAAAATTTTATATAAAAATTAATCCAAATTATATTATTAAATCAATATAAAACATAATCACATTTTTTCCCTTTTCACTTCAGCCCAAAAGAAAACTCTTGTACACTTATATTTCATTCAATCCCAATAGAAACAATATAACGATGACCCTACTCTGGATCAACTTAGTAGTGGAAGTTGATCACTGTTGATCACTGTTTCCCAACATGAATTCATTATCTTGATGTAAAATGGGACAGTATTTAATAATAAAATTCGTAGAGACACTGTAAATTTTTGTACACGTTGGAGTTCATTACCATGGAATATATTCAAGTTTGCATTAATTGAAACATATCTTCTTGGCTCTATCTCTTAGATCTCCCTCTCTCCAAATCTCCTTGCAATGAAGCCGAGGTAATCTTGTATCTGACAAAGGAGGCAAACCACATGGACTAAAAGTTTTCAATATTGGCTGTCCTCTCGAATATTCGGTTCTTTAATTTTCTATGAAACTGATGAAGAATAATGGCCTCGAATATGACATATTATTCTTCAACATATATTTTTTTCGTTGAAGATGTTTCATAAATAATTGTAGGTTAAAGTAACAACAGAAGACTGGTCATTATAAATTTGCCATAACAATGGTGCAATTAAAATATTCTCTCATTTATAGCATCACATATTAGCTACTTCTTGTCGTGTTCCTTATCCAAGAATATGAATGCGTACTTGCAAGAAAATCAGCAGCGTGAATCATATTTGATCCATTTCTGTGTTTGTCCTTTGAGACAGAACTGGATAAGGTTAAGGGTGGGAATAATATGGTCCAAATCGGAAAAACAAATATCCAAATCAGGAAAACCGAAAATCAAAATTATTATGGTTTCATTATGATTTTATATAATTAAAACCGAACCGATCGTTTGAACCGTATTTGGTAGATGTTATTTATATTTAGAATGTTATTTGGTAGATGTTATTTATATTTAGAATGTAGATAACTAATATGATTTTAGTAATTCTTCTGATTATATATAAGTTTTTTTTATAAATTTGTATAACTATTACTAGTTTTACTAAACAATATATTATATATATATGGCTAATACTGAGGACACCTACTGTAGGTACCTGTGTGGGCACCTGGTGATGTGGCAGCACCAGGAAGTTCCACATCATCAGGGTCCAGGTACCCACAATGTCAGACAAATATTTGATTCCCACTCGAACTTATTTGCATTCAAATCAACTCGAGCCCAATTATTTTCAATAATTTACGAGCTACTTGTGAGTTTAATATTTTATTAATAATCATATTTATATATTGAATAAATAAATTTGAATCCATATGCCTCTTTCATTATACGTATCAATTTGTACAAAGTATAAAAATGTTATGTAACATTACACTCTATCCCAAATTTAATCCATCAAACCAAACATATTAATCTTTTCAGACATTATTTTCTATCTAACTCGTTGTTTTTATAACCACACATATGGTATTAATCATATCCTATCATATCTCATCCAACGAAACAAATAGTGGCGTAGTACATTATAAAACCAACCTATAATTTTTTTTTGGCTTTCCGTATTATGCCACCAGAGTATGTTCTCCAATGGTGCGTCTTGATATTAAGTGGAAAGATTGAACCAAGTGTTTTTTAATTGTTTGTAGCAAAATAAAAAAAAATTAACAAAACAATGAAAATACGATATAATTAACAAAATAACGTATAACGCCGTTCGAAAGGCGTGACAAAAGTAAATCACGTCCGCTTCATCGGCGTGATTCAATTTTTTTTTTAAAAAAAAGATAGTCACGCCATCGGATATGACATGACTTAGTATATATATATTTTTTAAAAAGCGTGTCACGCCGTCTGACAGGACGTGACACAGTTTTTTAGAAAGTAGTCACGCGCTGCTGCAGGCCGTGAATGGCTCGATTTGTGTGCCCGTGCGTCGCTTTCTTCCTCCTCTCGCCTATAAATTGAACTCATTCCTCCGTTTACAATTGCAACCAAAAATCATTAGATTTCTCAATTCCTTCCTTCGTTTCTTTAACCATTTATATATATCTCGGCTTCATTTCTCTACGATTTTCATATATCTCGAGTCATTATTTCGTCATATATTAAAAAAACCCTGATCTCGTGAAAATAAAGTATATATAATTTTTCTATTGTTTATTATATAAATGCTTGTTTTTTTATATACTACCTACTAATATCATGTTTCTTATTTTGTAGATATTTTTTGTACGAAACTTCTATTAAAGGTGCGTAAAAGAAAAATTTGAACTGCAATTTAGGTACGTAGAACTCTTATTCTGCAAGTAAGGCACGTACAGTTCTTATTTTTTATGTTAAACAATTATCATTAATATTAATGTTGTAATATTGTTATCATTATTATTATTAGTAATATCTTAATGTTATTATTATGGATATTAATATTGTTTTTATTATTATTTATACTAATATTTTTATTATCGTGTGACAAAACATAATCTAAGAGAGATTTTCATAGACCGACTTAAAAATGGCTTGTACCGGCTAGACTCACTGAAGGGCGTTGCTTTGTCTAAGTAAGTTGAGTTTTAAGTGGATCTTAGCCCCTCCAATAATTTGGAAGCATTCTAAGAGATGTTAGTCCATAGCTTTTATAATGGAATTAAAGTATATTGTCAAAATTTTATTATTAATTATTGTTTTTTATTACAAATATTATTTAAGAAATCATTATTTTATGTAATATAGGATATTATTAGAAGCAATATTTATTTAACAAATCATTTTTTAACTAACGATTTGTATTTAACAAATCGTTATTTTATGTAATATATGATGTCATTAGAAGCAATATTTATTTAACAAATTAATTTTTTAAGTAATGATTTTATTTAATAAAACATTATTTTATGTAATATAGGATGTCATTAGAAGCAATATGTGACGTACGAACCCACAGGAATCACGAATTGGGGTAAATAAAAATTTTCGAATAAAAAGATGGCTGAAAGACAATTTGTTATAAGCTGTATTTCTTATAACTTTGAAAGAAACTGAAAACATGAAAACAAAATCTAACAGACACTCAATTGCGCGCCAACTACTGGAAACATTTGCGGAAAAAAAGACTTTATTACAAATTGCAATTGCGATTTACAACAGCTGATATTCTATATAAAGACAATTTGTTATAAGCTGTATTTCTTATAACTTTGAAAGAAACTGAAAACATGAAAACAAAATCTAACAGACACTCAATTGCGCGCCAACTACTGGAAACATTTGCGAAAAACAGACTTTAGTATAAATTACAATTTGTGATTTACAACAGCTGATGTTCTATATAAATGTACAATTGTTGCAACTGATTTAATACAGTACATTCTAAAACAAAACAACATCAGCTATGACAC